>DWEC01003873.1:0-10256 GCA_018245735.1 Microceris miodesmiata | reverse complement strand
CTTCACCGTTAGCAAGTGACATATAATTAAAAAACGCACTTTTGTAAGGAGGTGCGCGCCATGGATTTGAACTCGGCACCCCCGGAGTGAGGGGCTCAATTCTTAGCCATGTGCCCAGCGTGGAAATTGTGACTAAAAAATTCTTAAGCAGGGCTGTGTCTGGCAATGGATTGAGACAGGGTGACGATGATGATGATAATTATAAAACTAATGGTGATGATGAAAGGATTATGATGATCATGACGATAACGACGACAATGATGGTGGTGATGATGATGAATAGGATAGTGATGGTGTACTAATTTCTATTTAATGCTAATTTAAAAATTGCCGTGATTCTTATAAACATTTTTGGTAGTGAGTAATATTGCATAAGGCTTTACTCGTATGCTGTGAAATGAAGCGTTTTTATCTTAATAATTTTTACAACATATATGTATGTAAATATATTTAAGGTACGCATTCCTTTGCAATTGAAGTACCTACAGATAAACTCATGTTTAAAGAAAATAAAGTGTTAAGTAATGTTTTATATACAGTTCGATAACATTTTGAGGTTTACTTACATTATTAACTTTCAGGGCACTTATATGACTTTCTGTTAAATGTTTTTTAAAAATGTAATTTCTTTACATTTGGTTCCACTTTGAACATTTAATATACCTACTAAGTCTTTCTTACACCGAAGTATGCAGCGTTTTTACAGATATTTTAAATTCCAGCACGTGGTCAGACAAGGAGCTAGATGAAGGCGAGTGGCGTACACTCGCTCTGCAGCGAATGGCAAAAGTTCTTCGGACACATGTTATCAAATTCGATTTTGAAGACAGTAAAGTGTTAGATAAAGGTAAGAAAGACTCACACATTTCTAAAAATTTTAAAATAACGCACGTGGACACGTATCTCTGTGAGAAATATATTTTATAAGCTGAACAGCGACTAAGCAATGATATCCAATGTTTCGTGAGTTTCGGAGTTGTACGAGGTCCTTCAAACTAGTCGAGCCATCCCGAAAAACGTACGTGAGTTAAACTGGTACACATGTAGGTAATCATAAGTATAATAATAATTTAAAAAATAAACTAAAACATAACACGACATGACTATAATTATTCTTCTCCATTGGCGTACTGATATTTCATTGTCACAATAATTAAAGTTTAAAGGTTATAATAATTTGTATTTTATTTTAAACATGAATGTTTTTATATTTTTTACTTAAATAAACCTTTATTAATACTGAGTACCATTTATAGACATTTAGGTGACCTAATTTTGTGCAGATACTATAATACAATCCATAAACTAATGTTAGCATGGAATAATGCCGGCCTATACCAAATATGGGAAACCCCCATTTATTTATATCAGAATGACAATAGGGTTAAAACAATAGGTCATTTCTTGAAGATTATTTTTTCTTGAATGTCTTTTAATAACAACACGTAATAATCTAGGACACAGTAATGCATACATCAACGCGTTGAGGTGGAAATAGGAACATCGTTACTGATTTAACATTGAAATGTTAGGTAATTATTAATTTAGAAGTGTTCTTACAGTGGAATATCGTGGTCGGCGTCGTCATCACATGCTGACGATGATGATGTTTGGCATCGTTTCCATAGGCATGGTACTTGTGCCAATGGGATTTCAATTTTTGGCCGTTTTGGGCGGGAAAGCTTTGTTGCTTGCCAAAATGGCGCTCATTCTCGCATCTATACAGGGACTCAAAAAAGTAAGTTATAACAATATGTTAAAAGATTAAAAAAATATATCATTTTAAAACCTTTAATACTTACCTAATTATATCATAACGTAATTTAATTTGGTTCACAGCAAAGTAGTCTCAGTCGATTCCAATTATATCAATGAATTGAATAATCGTTGCAAAACAAACACTAATTTACTAAAATCTGATAAAACATACTAATTACTAATATCTGCAAATGTGTAAATGAATTACTTACTAATTAGTTAATATACAACGAAATAATGCTTTCAGTACTATTTCTAAGCTTTTCTTTCATACTGAAATAGTTTCAATTAGTTTTCATCAGTTTATATCAAATTCGCGAAAGCCCAAGTAAGCGCCGTTGTACCTGTATGTATACCTACATATACATACAAACAATTTTAATGAAATGTTGTCATAAACTACAAAGCGTTCCATTCGTTTCATGTTTGTTTCAAAGAAATTTAACTGCCGCAAGAATTCGTGCACTGGGGCATTTCTGTAAATTTAGAAGCGATATAATCAATTAATGTAATATTGGGAGGTCTTGGAGTAGACAGGAAGTATATTATCAATATACTTCCCATCTACTTCAAGAAATATAAAGGGGTTGAAAAGGAACGATTGTTGTGAATGTGTCTCTGTTTTTCGTTGGTATTTTAATAAATTAAAAAATTAATGACCGGTTGGGTTAAAATTTCAATATATTATGAAATTTTATCATGTTTTACGTTCGACCTATACTAACACAATTGTCCCGTCGTATCGCGGCCGACACGAATTTAATCCGATACGATTAATATTTCACAAATATCGACACACAGTACCCTTGCTAACATATTGTAATAACATTCTCTTTTAGGTAGACACTAGTTATGAAACGTATCACGAAAGGGGGAAGGTATGAATTAAAACTTGCTTTTCGTTTTTTAATATTAATTACGTTAATGCAAACGGAGAAAATATATTAAGTCTATGATTATTAAGTTCCAAGCACGACCAAAAGTTCTGTCTAACAACTCAGTGGCTTTAAATAAGGGATGTAGCAATTATTTACGTAAAGAAAATTGTAAAATAATCACGCAACATAAAATATATTTACAGTTAGAAGTACTAACTAGTTTAGTTGGTCACTAATACATGTAAAGCACATTACTAATACGAAAACAGGATAATCCGTTAATAGGCATTCTGTTCCAGGTTGCTACAAGTCCGCTGAGCTATGGCTTCTATCACTCTTATCCGCCCCCTTACGATCATTACCAAAAACGAAGTCAAAATGATTGGCCATCAGCTGCCGTAACGGCGCCTACACCGCCACCTGCCACCCCGTGGCCGATTGATACTGGAGGGATAAAAATTGATCGTATACACATCGCTGAAACCGACAAGAAAAGAGCAGAATATAAAAATATAACAGATATCAAGCGTCAATCTGAAAATACCAAAAGTAAAGAAGAATTTGAAGCCCGGCTGTTTCCGGTTTACACTGGACCTTCGGAACCCCCCTCGTTATTCACCTCAATCGACGCACCGTCTACATTAGTTGATTTGACGACACACCCTGGCGAAGTGCAGGCGGACATATCATTGGACATGCCGTACAATAGATTTCACTTTCAAAGTCCCACTTCTGTCGTTTCAGCTTGATATTTTCATCCGTCTCTTTCAAGCATTGTATAATGTAGTCACCAGCATATTCTCATATTTCGCACAAGTTCTATACCCAGAAAGACACATATTTTTCGATAATTACGAAGCATTTCGAAGACCATAAAATAAATAGATTATTTGATATGCAAGTATTGGTTTTAATTGAAGTGCTAGACGATATTAAATGCATTTATTTATGTTTGCATCACTTACTACATTCGTATGGAATTCTCATTTAATTCGAAGAAATAAAAATGAATGTATGGATGTAAGTATGAATGCTTACATTATTTACGAACATTGTAAAAAATGAGGTAAGCAGAGCACAACCTTCAACGGAATGTGTTTTTAAGATATTATTGCGTCACAAAACAAACATTAATAACACGATAACGCTCAAAATGAAACTCATGTAGGCTTGTTAATAATAAATAGAAAGGATAAATCCTTATTTTAAATACCTATATTTAATAATGTAGCTGTTTTCAATCGTTGGTCTGAGCCCAAAATATCAGTAACCAACACTTTGGTAACCAGACAACTGACAAATATAGGTACAAACATTTTATAATACATATGTATTTAGTCAGATAATTTTACTCCCAGACACAAAACAAAACCTCGTATTCGTCACTATTATTTAATCTGGGAGGGATCGAACCTACATCCTCCGGCTACTTAGACAGAGTTGTTAACCAGTCGACCATCAGATCAGTACAAAAAATATACAGCAATATAATTATTTTATAGTATATTGTACTTCTGGCGTATTAAAATGTTATTAGAAATCTGTCACGTTTGCGTAGGAAGTTTAATATGTACTTCACGTCTACGAGTCTATACGTTAGTGTATATTGTACATCATGAAACATCTAGTTTACAATTAGAAAGAAAACTTACAAAACTGACAGTTTTAATCGATATTTGAGCGATGTCTACGCTATTTTATTAATCACAGTACCATGTTTAAATTCTGCAGTCCACTCTTGGCCAGTTGAATTTATTTAAAAAAATTGCAATCTAACGAGTGTTGCCATCAGTCTTATTAATCAGTTAAATAGATAAAAAAATTAAAAAAAAAAACATTACTTTAAATACATGCTAATATAATCAACGTAAATAACGATGTCCTACAGTTTTAACTTCAAAGCAACAATTTTCTAATATCTATAAAAAAGTTCAATCCAAATTGTTGATTGGAAGACGTTGCTAGAATGTACACTTCGACGCGCAAAAATTTAATTAAATCATTATTAATTCTCTTTGTTAGTCTAGTAATAATTATGTTACTTGATCACATTAAATAAAGTAATAAAAAAATGCCATATAATATTTTGGCAACGAAAGTCATGCACTTAACATCACGCCTGTAACCCCGAAGAGGTACACAGAGTGTAATACACGCCGATGTTTCACCAGATTCGTTTACATTCCACTACGGAATTGGCGGTGGGTCTATTTCATTGTGTGTTTTAGTTTACTAATTCGCCGTTTAAGTTCTTGTGGAAATTGGGTCAAATCGGAATGAAAAGACTTACGTAATGTCTGAAATTCAGAAGTCTTCACCTTAACACGATTCAGAGGCTGTTTGCGTCTCAACCAAAGAGCACTGGACCTGGACTGACTGCAGACTATCCGAAAGGAGGCTTTAACTTTGCACATGAATTTGTTAACTGACCAACTGAGCAAAGTACGTATTTTTGAGGCGAGTAAAAGGTAAAAGTGTGAGATGTATTCAAATAGAAAAGAATGATGTGATACGAAATAATAAGCTATATTGATGGTTCCTGGACAATAACTGGCTAAAAACCTGATCGTCAATAGGCAGCAGCGAAGTCCGTGTGAGTAGCGGTGATTTGTGATCTCCAATCCACATGCCCAGCGTGGAGATCATGGTCAAAATCCCATTGTCTATTACGAAATGCTTATTTCCTAAAATAACCTAGTCGATCCTGATAATGTTAGAGAGTCATCGTTACGTTGAAAAATGACTTGAAACTCGTACATTCTACTCATTCGTTTTTATGGACGACAATGCCAAAGCATATTGCGCACAAATTATAAGAACCGATACATCAGTGATATGGATATTTGATTTGAAGTTGACCACCAAAAAGTTCAAATATGAATCCGATAAGACATCTGTGGACTGATAGTACCCTCGGAATTAATATCACCGTTCAGAGACCTGTACAGTTGAAATTCGGAATTCAAAATACTGAGACAACATTTATAACAAAAACAACGACATTTTTTAACTTTATAAAGCTTACAACAAACCACGTAGAAGCCATTATTTAAGTTCGAGCGAATAATAATAAATAAGAAAAATATTTAAATAACTTGTAAACAATTTTTAAAAGTGATTTTCACTTTACTCATTTCATATTCTCTGTCTATTTTCTTATACATTTTCCTTGGTTATAACATTTGCTATAAAATATTGTATGCTGAAATGTATGAGGTATATCAATGTATCTTACGAAAAACTAATTTCAGGTTAAGCAAATGTTTCGTAACAATGACTATATGTAGAACGATGGTATGAGAATGAATGCGTAATGTAGTGCGTAGCGCGTAGTACGCCTCATTCACTCCTAAACGAATTTACCGCGCCTGATCCACCTAAAGTCATATAATGGTTCACATATAATATCATCGCATATACATATATTCAGCGGATGTTGTTCAATGCTTCTATTGTTATAATATTGATTTTACGACTTTAGACGATGTGTGAAAATTTAGAAATATCTGGAAGCCTTCTTACGGCATTGTATTACATTGAGATCAAAAGGAGCCTTCGTCTTTTAATATTGTTTTCGATACTCGAGTGCCACTGGGGCTATGAACACATTAGTAGCATGTACTTGCCGTTAATGTCTCCTTTTATAGCTCTCGTAAAGTGTTCCCCGAGATTGATTGTTACATTATTTGCTAATGGACAGCTTACATCCACGTAAATCAATTAACATTAAGGTACTTTTATGTCGCTGTTTTCGTACCTTAACTATAAATTTATAGGCGTTCAGCGATAGCATCAACGTAAAGCTTCATTTTATATGTAAAAATGATAAATCAGCATGTTTACATTACATACCTAAATGTATCTATATTTTCATTTTAAGACAATACGTATTACGTTTCGCAATAATTAGAGATTACGTTTAATATATTAATAACATATTAATTGACTAGTTCTTAAGTATTGAAAGTATTAATTATAAACTTAAAGTATTTAAATAGTAGTTTTTTAAGTATTAAAAATATTTCAACATGAGTACTTTTTAATACCTTAATTTATCGAGGGTTGTTATATGAAGATGACATTAAAAACTGATACGTTATATGTATACGTTAAAACACTGTTAACATTAAAGAGATTTCATATTATGTACATACAACTTTTTACATCAGTACCGTCTTATTAAAATAAAATAACTACTACTCCATTACTAATAAAATCAAAACTCCACATCACGCCTGTAATAAGGAAAGCAGTAGTACACTTACACGTTTCACCAGTAACGTTTACGTCTCACGGAATAGATGGTGAGACTCCGAGTCACCACTAGAAATTCTAATTAAGAAAAATCCAATAGTGCCCGACCCGGGATATGAACCCAGGACCTCCCGATTGGCAGTCGCTCATGCAACCACTAAACCAACGAGCAGCAATAAGATCAGTTACATTAATAATGCAATTAGATGTTACATTGCTTCGTAATACAATACAATACAAAAATACTTTATTGCACACCACGTAAATTAGAAACAAGAAAAACAGTTCAAGATAGCAAATTTGGTAAAAATGGCGATCTTATCGCTTAAGAGCGATCTCTTCACCTTATTTAAAATATTTTTTTCTTAACTCAATCCCTATGAAAATGAAACTAGAGATTTAAGGGTGAGTGGAAATCATTCAGTTGGCTACGAACGAATTAACTAGTTTATAATAATATACACACAGAGACATATCACACTAGAAACGACAACATGTAGGTATGTAATATGAGTATTAGAATTTGAGTTGCAATAAAAATATTGAGGGCAATTGAAGTGCCTAAATAACGGTACCAAAGAGATTTTATATCAATTTTGAATAACCATTAACCCGATAAATTTATGTATTGTTAGAAGAAGAATAATTTATTTGATTGACAGTAGAAAGAATTTAAAATGGGTGACGTCTGTTGTTAATAAAAGGGCTTGCGAGTTCAGTTTTGGGATATTTCTCGTCGAAATCACATGGTTAAAGGGGAACCTCTGCTCGTTTGAATGGTCAAATTGCCTTCTCGGCTTATTAATCCTTGTCTGTAATAAATTATTAAAGTGATTACATTTTACAATTGGAAAGCTCGATATTTTGTTAGTTAATCTAAGATCCTGTAACAATTAATAAATGAGTTCTGTGTGATTTGTTTTTATTACTCTGGTTTCCTAAAATCAAAAGTGGGATAGTTTCCTAAAGTATATATTGACATCTGTCTCCTACGGTATATTTATTAAGATAGCGTGTACAAGTAAATGCTAACTTTCATTTAACTATTCGTCATTCAGCATGAGTATTGATTTCGCTATGTATATGTATATATAATCTACATAACCATATTAATGTACATAATATAAGTATATTGAATTATTTGTGATATGAGTGAGTATGTATACTTGTATGTACTTGTATATATTTGTACGTATTTTATGTATTTGTATATATACGCCTGTATTTGTATGTATATAAATGCTAGTGTGTTTCTTTATTATTTTCTTCTCTAAGTACACGCTAAATCTGATCTGTAATAATTGTATTACTTTCTATTCTGGCGCTGCTGGATGAGATCTCTCTTAGGGATAAGCAGTGCCATTGTATAGCATCGCTTTTGTATGATTGTTTTTTCCATTTATTGTTTTATGTGTACAAAATTGTTAATTAAATGAATTGGATATAAAAAAGTATATCAGCTCTTGTCTCAATTTATTTTTTTTACATTGTCCTAAGCTAATCCTAGCTGTTGAGGGAAAAAACTAATACCGTACATTGTTAAAAACTTTTTCTTTTAAGACCGTAAGAGAAAATTTGCTTCCTCGTACAGCTGAGACCGGTTGATGTTGTTGTACTGAGAATATTGAAAAAAATCACCCCGTGCTGCTTAGAACCTCGTAGAGGGATTGAACATTATAAATAAATAAAATAATATTCGCCATTTAAAAGGATTTTCTTAAGTCCATGGAAGCGCTTCTCTGTGACTTCGTTATGCTCGTAACGTTTTCAATCACGGGGATTATGATTGAAAGAACCCTCTTTGAAGCACCTACGTGTATTTCGTAAAGGAATATTACTACGTTATAAAAAACTCAATTTTGCACACACGCATCTTATAGAACTTAAGATTATTACTGTAAATATTTAAACATACTAATATTTTTAAAGTAAAAATTATTATTTTAACGTAACAACAGGCGTGTAATCCTCAAAGGGTCAGGCAGAGGAGTGTTGTACACTCCCACGTTTCACCAGTTACGTTTAAGTCCCATGGATCCATTCCCATTCCAGTCCCATTATCCCTATTGCCATACACTGAACACAGATTCATACTCCGAGTCACTAGTAGACATTCTAAATTAGAAAAATCTAATACGAGCCCGACCCGGGATTTGAACTCAGGACCCCCGATCGGCAATCGCGCTTGGAACCACTCAACTAACGAGGCATTCAAAATTGTTATTTTGTTTTATTTAAAGACATTGCGAGCGTAATTTATAAATAGCATTTATGTATCATAAGGTTTCTAGCCGAATGATGTTTGCATTACATTTTATGTCTTATACACTGATCCAAATATAATATTGTACTTGTTTTGCACATTAGAAATTAACACGTTTTATTAAATTGAAGAAGGAAATTCTTATAATAGCTGTTGTTACATCATCATAATATTAGACCAGTATTGTAATATACGTACGTATGTATGTGTCCGTGTGCACCGTTAGTACATAAACACTAGTCGACCGAGTGTCGACGTCCTACAAAATAATGTAGGGCAGTGGAAGAATTACTGAGCCACCTGCTTACGCCGCGATGTAATAACTCTTTTGTCTAACTTTTTTATTGTTCAATTTTATATAAAAACTACTTTTATATATCAGTTCAACGTTTGCATATGGAGCACAGTTTGATTTCAAGAAATACTTATGCACAACTATACAAGACCGCTAATATTATACCAGTACACTAGACTACTAATAATTATACAATACTTGATTACAATTGCAATTGATTACAACAGCTTTACTCGTATATGCTGGACTGTGCTTTCGTTTAAAAAGTTCTCAAGTTATGACGTTGGTAAGGGCACGTTTATACTGGATATCAAGATCCTGATGTGACTCCTTTATTTCTAGAAAACAGCTTCGTACCAGACAGAGGGTTTGATTGTTTATTAATACGTAACGCAGCAACTTTGCAAAATAATAAGATAAATATAATTAATGTAAGAACCAAGTAGTCTCAAAAACACAAAATGACAAGTGCCAAAATTGGTTTAAATCGATCATCAAAACCAATGCGCGAGAGCTTTCGTCAATCCATGAATTAAAATATTAGACGAGGTCTAAGAAAATGCCATCAGGTACAACTGCCTAGAAAAACAGATACTAATAACAACCCGTCTTAGATTTAATGGTTTATTTTTGTTAGACATTTGGACATCATATTTTTATAACACATAAATCACAAATAAAGAAGACATCCGAAAATATAAAGATTAATTTTATTCATACTGTTACATGCTACTTCCTACACAGATAGGAAATACTTATTTGGGCTCCTGTTTTACCGCTGATTACATTTTCTTCAAACGCTAACCAA
>DWEC01003872.1:0-10257 GCA_018245735.1 Microceris miodesmiata | reverse complement strand
AGGGAATTACGTAGATTTCTTGTGTCGTGCAATTTTCTTGACTTATGTTTAAAATAGACCAAATTAGGATATATTCTTCTGTGGCTCTCATCACATACGCACATTGCTTCAAAGGATACGAAAGGTAACACATAACTTATACCGAAAAAATGAAATTGTCGTATTGATTTAGATTATTTACGTGTTAATATAAAAGAAATTATTTGAACAAAAGTTATTTCATGACAGTTAACGTCATACATCGGTAGGACTGTAATAATAACAAGTTGTAACTATAAATGAAAAAGTAGAGTTGCAATTAAACTTTTACTTACTGCGACAATAGCCCCACCGTGGCACTAATTATTTAATTGTAGTTCCGTGCATTTCATAAACGCTTTCAATTACTTCGAAAATTATTGAAACGCGTTGTTGAATGGTGACAACTCCATTAGTAGTGCGAACGTTAAACTGATTATTGTTTGTTGGTGGCGACATATCAATTTATTTCATATTATAACATCCATTGTATAACTCCTTTGCACTACGCTAAACCTTAAAATCCATTTTCTTTCTCAAACGTTAATAAAACCCTGTTTAAACTCAAAAAAATCGTCCAGTATTCAGCCAGCAAGATAATAAGCAATTGATAAAGAAATCAAATAGCTATTGCTATTTAAATTGTAAGTGATAAAAGTGCAAGCAAGGTATTTAATTTTTTTTAAATAAAATAAAGTTAAAACTCTCGCCAATCACATTACAGTAATCAAAGGCGTGATTGGAATATAACTTTACTGACGATGATTTACAATTGATCATCTTCTCGAGACCAGATAGCATATGCACAGATCGACGAACGATTGCACAAGACGTGACCAGAGGTAAAGCGGGATGCCAAAATCTATACGCCAAATTCAAATGCACGAATTGCGATTCAAATCATAATGCTTTGCCAATAGATAACTTTCGAAGTTATGATGAATTTGTATGCATTATATTTGGCATAGTAACTTACTGATTCAATAATTATTATAAAACCAAAGCACCTTAGGTCTGTAAGGCAAGACATATCTGGCCTTTCATCCTCTCTGCCTACTCCGTAACGGTTCGAGTGTGACGATATAATATTATATTTTTAGTAATATTAAAAGCAAATGTTTCGAATTTTTATATGACATTCAAAATATAGGTACCCATATGGATGGCCACTTTTTGCAAAGTGAACACAAGAGAAGAATTAATTTCACTTTTATATACACACAGTCAAAGTTACCAAAGCTTTTAACCTAAATACATAGCGGGCATCACTGAAAAGTAATATTTTTATAAACTTTAGCTAAATACAATTTCCATTTTAATTGTAAGTTTACAAAAATAACATTCATTTCAATACTAATTCCTAACTGACTTCTGTCACCACGTGCGAGTAGACGAGTCATCATCGGCGACTTTTCGCTTACTTAATAAACATATTACGTCATTAAATAAACACTACAGTATTATATAGCTTATATAACAATTAGACGGCAGAAATTAAACATTAGTTAAACATAGACATACGATATATATAACGATATACGTAAAGTGGCTAGGAGTGGTTGGATGCGAAGAGCTGAAGATCGTCAGTGGCGTGCTGTTGGAGAGGCCTATGACCAGCAGTGGACGGGAGTAGGCTCATAATGATGAATGATGAAACATAGATATATAGATATGTATTTCAAATTAAATATTTACATATATCAAATTTTTTACATGAAAACTCAGATATCACACTTACCTCACTCAACTTACCCCTAAAATATTATTGGAATCGAACCCACTATGTGCGTATATTTAAAGCCAACAAAAACAGTAACATTTCAATGCATATTGTCGTAACCAATTTTCGAATACCTATAGCCCGTATCTACGATACATCTACTTTACATGTAATTTAACATTTCCATGCTTTATGTGTATTCATCATTTCTAAGCTGAGGTTTATAATCAGTCTAAAGCATTTATGCCTTAGTAGGTTCCGGACAAACCAATAAATATGTTGAGAATCTCTACACGCGGCCATCTGATACAAATAATATGAGCTGACGAAGTACAAGTAGTAACAAAACTGTCGATAAGCTACACTTGTATAGATACTATTTTACACCTAGTGCTCATCGCACAAATATTTAACCCAGAAGGTAATCGAACCCACTTCCCGCGATTTAGCAGCCAGGCTCACTATCCACTAAACCAATCGATCAGTGCAAGACATCGTTTGTATATATCGTTCTTAGCAGCACGGCGCCGATCGAACAGGTCGCTTAGGAGTGAGATGAAATTCCCTTCTAATACTTACACGTCGTCGCTGCTGTAAAAGTACCGTTTACATTTTTCACCGTGCTAATTTTATTTGACTCGCCCTGAATATATTATGTCCTATTATTACACTCGCCCTCCGAGCGCTTAAAGCCAAGAGGAATTCTTTTCCTGTTTAAATTGTTAACATTAAATTTTCGGGGGAATGTTAAAAATCTGGTATAACATTTTATTGCTCATTATATCTAGCGGCGTGTTTAGATTCACCACCACGGGTGTGAGAATGATTTTTTATTGCGCAGAACATTTACACCATTAAGTATGAATTAAAAATAAGAAGAAGGAAACCGTTACAAATGGCTGAATATATGTATACTTTTACAGAGCGTCGCTCTCTTAGTATGTACAACTGAAAATATCTTTGCCAGTGAAGACTATAAACGTTTGACAGATTAAAATAGTCCATTCTTAATGTTCCACTACTTGTCTAGACCAACGAAATGTAATTACGGCACTAAACATTTACGAGTAAAACAAACGTGTCCCAAACTAAACGACCAAGACGTTTTTCTTGCATTATTACTGAACAAATTAATATGAATAAAACATGTAACGCTAAAGACACGAATGTTAAAATATAAAAAAAATGCTATCCCTCTCCCTAGCTGTTATTGTTACATACTTCTTGTTATTATTATTAATTATTCACATATCAAAATTATTAAACCCTTTAAAACGACGAGTAAAAGATATGGTAATATACATATTTATTGTCGCAGTCGCAGCTCCGAATATAACCGCTTTAATAACTTGCCAACTTACGTTTCATCCTGATCTACGTCGCAGGAAATGAAGTCGAAGACTTCACGCAAATTTATTGCATAATTCTACCTGAAACAAGAAGAAAATGTATTAGTGCCATTCTACTTTCTTACGGTAATTGAATTGAAGTCGAATGTGCCGCAGCTTACGTTTTTATTGTCTCTGCTTTATAATGAATCGAGATTTTTTAAGTAATAAAAAATTGGCGAATAATACAAATAAACCACTCCGTGCGAATTAATCAATGGATTCTACGAATATCTATCAACTCGAATTCGCTATTCTAAGCCCTATTTGTAATAAATTATCAGTAATTTGAAATTGGAATCGTCAACGCTGGTGACGGATAACTACAGAGAACATATCAGCCCAATTTAAATTCAGCAAAAAAGGCATAAATTTTTTTAATGCACGTGACCGAATAATACACCGACTGAATTGGCATTTCAAATTTCATGCAATTATATACATGCAATACGGACCATGACCTTTTCAACATAATATTATACAGAACTCGACTCCTTATTAGTTCAAAAACACAATATGTCACATACAAGTACTATAGCTGTCTATTATTATAGCTGCATCTACAACTATAGGTAGTATCTGACAAATTTTAGTGCAATTAAGTTAAAATTATTATCACACTATTACTCAATTTAATTACATTCCCGTATTAATGCAAATCAAATGCGAAATGTTCAGCTTCATTTCTAAATTGATTATTAAAGTACGGGTTGTAAACTAAATACGTGAACCCACAAAACTATGAATAAACCATATAATCTAAGCAATAAAAATGCACTAATTAACACAGACAGGTCTTAATTAAAACTGAAATAGGTAAGACATTTATTAATTTACACTTAATCAATGAGCAGATGTACCCTGATTTCAGCGAGAATAGTCGGCTTCATTTCCGGGACGTTTAGCTGAAATCATCAAATAATATCTTATATCCGTTCGTTAACATTTTACGACGGATTAATGTAAAGCATGTAACCTAATCAAAATAATACTGTTTTTTTTAACATTCGTCTTACTTGATTAGCAAATGTTACAAATGAATATTTTTATCATTATGAGATAACGATTTTATAATTTTTGATTATACTCTTCAGAAAACATTTTGTTTCTTATAAGTAAACAGATATTCAGGCAGTAGATATTCGAGACGAGTTTTAAAAACATCATAACACGTCTGTAATAGATATGCCAAATCTATACGACATTCATAAGTATCACTACAGCAGATAACATGTGAAAACACTTATATTATTTTTAACATAAACAGTTATTTCCGTACAAAAATAAACCAATACTGAACTGACGATTTTTTATTTAGCTTTTAATCAACAGAGCACTGCATGACATTATGACTGGAACAGGAAAAGACGGTTCAATTTCCGAAGCGTTCGGCCGAAACAATCCAATAATAGCGCGTTTCGATCGTTCCGAGTATTTCCGACGCGGTTAGGCTACCTGACATGCAACATTAATGGACCCATCAGGCCACTTGTTTTAAAAACTGCCGCTCGACTCAACCTAGCTGCACTGTCACAATTCTCCAGTAATTCTGTCTGTTTGATGTTTCCACAATAATCCCCAGCACACTAAAGCAAATTTTAGCGTTGAATTTTGTATTGTATGCCGTCTTTTAGCGAAATGTGCACGTTTTTATTGTTTTATGTTATCAAATTCTATTTTATATTTTAATTAACAAAACAAATGATAATTCCCATGAAAACATTCATTCCTCAGTATCGTTAATTACCTAATGTTTTGACGTCGTAAAACATTTTGTTTCATAAAACTGTTACACGTTACAGCGATATTATAATGAGGATAAACAAACACGCTCGACAGCTTCCCCATCGAAATACAAGTTAAATACGAGATGTTACTGGCAAGTTTACGACAGCATCCATGTGTAACTAAGACCCGCTGAGCTAGTGCAGAGCCAATGTTGGGTTTGGCAAGGAAATATGATGCACAATAATCTTCAAGTTAAGCTATTGGACCCCGTCAAGAGTTCTAAGCTCTTGAGCACATCTGCGACTTGGAATTGTTGCCAACAGTCACCATGTCAAAGCTATTTTATTATACAACAGTTCTACAATCAAAACAGAGGAATGTCTACCAAAACCAGGAATTACGTGACATTAGAGGACATAATGACTTCCCAGACTTACCAACGACTGTACACAAATAATTGAAACTTACTGCTACTGCCATATTAATTATTTCACTGCCGAGAAATTTTCTCCGCTGCAATACGGGATTAAACTTAGAAAATGGAAAATGAAAATGTGAATCCTTTGTCCAGAGGCTTAAGTTGTTAATATGCCAAAGCCAGCACAAAATAGCAGCATTTTCAGATAGAAAATTCAACGGAGACGGAAAATACGAAAAGTTGTGGCACAAGCAGTGATCACCTACAAAAACTGAACGGTCATACGTCATGCTGTGCCACGTGGTACAAACGTGTAGAAATTTTTATGCACAATTATCACATAACAAGCATAGCATATGAGAAACAACGAAACATGTATTTTTCAAACAAAAGATTTACAGTAACACAAACATACTCGTAGTTCCACGTCGTTCTTGAAAACATAAATACTTTATAATTATAACCACATATTATATATTGCAGCATATTAATTTTTTTTATCAGATTAAAATACAGTTATACAAGGTACAATCCAGTTATTGTTACTTTCACAATAATTCTCAAATAACTTTCAAATATTGGTTATAAAAATATATCTTAAGTATATTGTGTATTTGTACGTAAACTGAAAACATTCAATGTGTAAAAGTGACAATGGACAGTATAAATATCAATGTCTTCAGTGTCAAAAATATTCTTGGTAAACATATACCTACATACATATCACATTTTCACGAAATTGTCGCGATATGTTATTCGTTTTGGTAATTATTTTGCTATCGCTCATAATAAAGCTAATTACATAAACGTAATTTCATATTATATAAACGTAATTTCATGAAGGTACTAAATAGTTCAGTAGTAGAAAGTAATAACAAAAATAATCTTTTCACATTCACATATAACCTAATTGATGAAAATAAGTTAGTCAGCATTGAATCGGATCCGCCTACGAATAGGCCACCAGTATTTAATTGGCACGTATCGATCTAGACTAATATTACCCGGCCAGCGACAGTTCAATTAAATTGGGACAATTAAATGATTGATTCAATCTCGTTCAACTGTCAATTAACTCACAGTAAAAACAAATGAGAACAAAATGTTAATCTAATGTTATTTATAAGGTACTCATAAGTACTTAAATATTCATAAATTAACTCAGTGATAGGATGAAGCATAACATATGAGTTATATAAGCTGTATTGGCATAAGCAGAGAGAGTGTCGAATTCGATAACAGGCAGAGAGACAGCGTAAAGCGTAGGGGCTTAGCGCGTGCTATCAGCGTGCGCCCGCCTCCATAGACTTAGTCTGGCAGTGTTCAGTGTCTGACATTTCAACGACATTGTTTCCAAGTATAATAAACATTAATATGGAAATTACTCTTCAATATGGTCACAAGTTTATCAAAGACATTAAACTTAGAAATATCTTTAAGTTACAATTTTCAACAATAAAATGATAAAGTGTTTTATGTTTGGAAAATAATACTATTTGAAGGAAATATATCGAATGAAAACGTTATAAGATTCATTAGAGGAACCCATTGTTAGACTGCCACAAGCGGAAGGCGTGCATTGTGCGATGTGAACTTAGAGACATTGTAAGCGGGGACTTACCGCGGTCTGCCTGATACTGAGTGTACATTTAATCAGAAGTTCACTTTCTACCTAAGTATGAGCTGTGTCCTGTAGAAAATAATTTTGTGTTCACGTACGATAACTACACTTCAAATAAATTATGAATGTCCTTGAAAGAATAGACAATGCTGCACTATACTGTATATTATATTAATAGTTGTTCTATAGTGGTCTCGGTCACATGTCCTCCAAAGCTTAGAACTACTCATGGAATTTCTCTACTACCGATCTACTAAGAACAACCATACCTAATGACCGTTTTCATGTCCATATCGATCATTTTGACTGCCTTATTTAAGAAAATTCTACAAACTTTTTTTATAATTAACTGTGAAATTGACAGTTTGTGACATAACACTCAATTTTAACTTTCCTTCAACTGCACTCTGTCTCAAGTCAATCTCACTGTCTACTTAGAGCCACATAGTCGTGTGTTAGCAAATTACAAATTCATTAAAAACCAACTTCTCTCATTGCTAATTCGAAGATTAAATAAACAAAATTAATCTAGAGTCTCTATTAGTCGAGAGTCTAGAGCAAAATAAATGTACTTGCAAGAATACTAAACATTCGGCGGATGCACTATAAATTGACCTACGCTGACATGTATTATGATGAAGAGCATCAAAGTGGCGTAATAATAATTTCGAAGATAATGCTCGTCTATGAATCTGTAGTTGGTTCGATTTGGATAAACTACTTTGATATAAATAACTAGGTTCGTGATAAGCATAGCAAGGAGGCTAGCAGATTTGATAATAAGTGGACAAGTCAGACCATATCTAATATCGAATTAGGTATAATATTGTGATGTCTCCTTAGCAATATTTATTAGAAATGCGGTTCATTAATACATTACTGTAATCATTAAACGAATTCCATTAAAGAAACGTTGCTAGAAAAAGCTTTCATTGATATTTTATCGTGATCGTTAAACGAATTCCGTAAAAAGAAACGTTCCTTAAAAATAAATTTCATTAATACATTAACGCAATAGTTAAATGAATTCCATAAAAAGAAACGTTCCTTAGAAATACGTTTCATTAATATTTTGGTACACAAAATTAACTGACTTTTATTAATTTTCGAAAAAAAACTCAATACCCACAATCTTTCATGCATTCAAAAAATTCTCCTGTACCTCTATAAATCACACAAATGAAAATATAAGAAAAGGATTCTCAACAAAACACGACATAACATATTAAATAAATATTATTTATCATGTTTATTGTGACGTTTCTGAAAAAAAAAACTAACATGAAAAGATAAACATTTTTATTCCACAATAGGTGGATACTGTAAAATAACCACTCAACAATGACATTGTGCGGATGCCCTATTTACTGGGTAATAACTAGCAGAGTACGCTGGACAATGAATAGGCCCGGGAAACCGCTTCCTATTCAATACGTAAGACTGTCGCGCAGATATTTTTGCAATCTTTTAAGAAATTATAAATGCAAAAGAATATTTCTGGGCAGTTTTACGTGAACTTAAATTATCTTAGAAACAGACTGGGCATAATTTTCTCTGCGAGCTTGAGATTAAGAAAAACCACGGCGAAAAATAAACGACACTCATATCGCGACGCTGCCGTGTCATCTAGAGCGTAGCAACGAGCGAGTTAACGTTTAAGAAGCCCGCAATATATACAACATTCGCGCGGTTTACCTTGTGTCTCTATCGGCCGACGGCAATGCGAGAAATTTTAACAACTTTACGAAACCTTTCCCCTCCACTAAACTACACGGCTTCATTAGCGTTCAAATCAACATCTTCACTGGACGACTAATTTCCACTGCCAATACATACGCGCAAACAAGCGCTGGGAACTAAACAAACGCAGCTGTAGCCTGATACGGTGACGAAGGCCTTCAAGCTCTACTTACTCAAAGAATATCGTAGAAAACTACTGTGTGACTGCGCGCTAGATATTCACAGCTTATTATTACATGTGTTCCCGGAAAAATACCAGGAGTGGGAAACGATTTATTTAATGGTTCGTGTGACCAACGAGGGTCTATTTTTAAACAAGATACTGTTATTTCTCGATCACTGCGTTGGGCAATATTTTCCCAATATTAAAGTTCCTGAAGTAGCTAACAATAAACTGACAAAACGACATGTTAAAAAATCAAGGTTTTTGTACTTTCTGATTTAAAAAAGAATGTTCTTCGTTAGTATAACATAGCCCCACGAAGCAATTCGTGGCCAAAGGGGGATATATTATCTAAAGTTGTACGCAAACAAGATAAGAATTCTCCGCCTTGCGTTACGTATAGAAGCGTTATCTGATTATTTAATAGGTATTAATGTGTGTACGCTACGAAATATAGTAAAGAGGTCAACGATCCGAGATGATAATATAAGCGGGCATATTCTGATGACAGTGATCGATTGTTGGGAAGACCTTAGCTTATGTAAACATCTTTATGCTGAGACTGAAGACAGTAAAATCTGCGATGGAGCGATTTACCTGTACGACAGCGAAAGACGGATAGGGGATTATTTATCATCATTGCCACTAAACTCAACTCAAAAATCTGTGAACACGAGCAACAGGAAATATTCAAGGGATAAAATATTTTGTGGCTAGAGAAATGTGAAATTGTAAA
This sequence comes from Microceris miodesmiata, assembly GCA_018245735.1. Taxonomy (NCBI): domain Eukaryota; kingdom Metazoa; phylum Arthropoda; class Insecta; order Lepidoptera; family Hesperiidae; genus Microceris; species Microceris miodesmiata. The sequence goes on along the minus strand of DWEC01003872.1, from coordinate 725 downwards.
TTCAGAGTATCTAAAGAAGCAAATGAACCGCTATTTGTTATTTACAAAATATAAAGTTCCGCTCCAATGAATAGAATAGCAATTTAAAGACGTATTACTCAACGAATGAGGCCGTCCCGTGGCGGTGGTCCATTTAACTTGATCTAAATATTGACAAAGTACCCGAATATAAAATTCAAAGCTCATTTAGTAGGTACCTACTAGTTTTTTCTACTCCGATAATCTAGTTTATTTTCATATTAAGGAACAAAAACAACGTCACCATCATTATCATCAACACTTTTTATCTCTCTAATATTCTGAAGCAGGTCTATTCTGAAACTGCACGGATCACCTCTCAGAATGAAAAAGGTGAAGACCACATTCTACCACGCTGATCAGACTTGACGGACCTCACACGTCTTGTAGACCGTTATAGTTCCCAAAATTTGCTGGTTTCTCTTCCACTAAAGAAATAAAATAGAGACTATCATTACATATATCACACAATATTGTACATCTGTACAAATCATAAAACAAAGTCCCCAAAAGCCGTCTGTCTGTATGTGATCAATTTTCTCAAAATCTACTGAACAGATTTTTGTACCGTTTTTACTAAAAGACAATGCAATTCTTAAAGAAGGTGGTGATTAATAGTAGGTACATTACGGTTTTATTTCAATTGACTGAAATATACGAGTAACGATTACTGTTGAAGAGGTCGCGCGGTTGTAAAAAATCGCGCC
>DWEC01003871.1:0-10258 GCA_018245735.1 Microceris miodesmiata | reverse complement strand
TTTGAAAAGTATTGTATTTGAAAAGTATTGTATTTTAAAAGTATTGTATTTCAAAAGCATTGTATTTGAAAAATAGTAGTATTTGAATAGTAATAGTATTTGAAAAGTAAAAGCATATGAAAAGTAACAGTATTTGAAAAAGGGTGGGTTACGTTTCTATACTTAGGGAACGTTTGCATTTACGGTAAACATAAGACGACGTGCATTGAGTAGATACTCTAACTACATGTGGACTGTTGACACGCCGAATATAAGAAAACTCACTTCTAATGTTTTACCGTTTAGAAGACCAAGGCTGCATCACAGAGTTTGAGAACACGGCGGCCTTCAGCCGAGAGTACCAGCTGTCGCAGCGTTGCATGTGCGACGGCGAGCACATGTTCAGCTGCCCTCCAGAATCTCCCACCGACATGGACATCAGATACCCTGATCACCACAAGAGCCTGGTCGCCAAGAAGTACCAGCCAGACGTACGTATATACATATAGTTTGATCATACATCACAACTATAGTTCAGCAATTTACATTAAAGAGGTTTTTATTGAAAATACTATAGTAGGATGAGAAACCACAAAGATTTTTATAAGACAATCGCTTCACTGTTCACTGGTAACAATTGCAACAAGGAATACTCAATCATTTTTAAATAACCCTAGGATATTCATGTTTTAAGTTAAAGATGTGTCAGCACACGATAAGATATACTTAATTTGGTATAATTGATCATAAAACAAAATATATAAATGGATAAAAAAAATCAATAGTAATATTATGAAATTTAAAGATTTGATGATAATGTTTTTCTTTTATATGGCAGTTGTCAGAATAGTGTTCTGAATTACGGGGTAAACGTAAATAAAAACCTTCCCCTTACACAAAATACGCTTCACAAATTTGTTATTATAGATTAACTTAAATATCTTCTTGTTATTAGATAGTTACTTTTAAAATCTAGGAGATTGGCACACGAACCTACAAGATTTCACCTAGTTTCTAACTTTTAGGCAGAAAATCCATTCCTGACTGGCGAACGTTTACCGACCGCCGCAAAGAAAGGATATGACGTACGAGCGATCTAATCCCACCGTTCTTAATTTAAAATAGGAATAAGTTTTAAATACATCTGGATGTGTATTTAGTTTTTGAGTATACTTCTGTATCTTATACAATTTACTATATTCCTTGTACGTATTTGTGATGCAAAGATTGAACGAATTGGTACCTACTATAAGCTTTCACCAGAATTCAAAAGCTAAAACTCTTTCAAGTGTAGTAAAGCAATCAAAGTAAATAGTAGAAAAATGAACAAAAAGTTAAGAAACAAAACGGTGTCAATAGATAGGAAGGATTACATCAATGTGGAGGGCAAGCATGTGAAAGACAGGATTGAACGAAACAAATCTATTAGGCAAATTTGTTACTTAACATCTACATAAACCGAATTTTAGTAAGACCTATTAAAAAAAGTTATGTAATATGATAGAACAGAAAAAAAAGTACGATACTTTACGACAAACGTCATACACCGTTTCGTTTTATTGGCATTTTATAAATATTCCTTACACGTGTTCTAACGAGCCAGTCAGTAGGCATATTTATCAATAACAAGCTAAACCCGGCGTGTCTAATAAGTATCATTAAATTATAATTAAAGAAAAGCTGATATCAGTCAGCATCAATCGGTAACATTAAAAAAAAACTAGAAACCCTACGATTAAAATATTTTTTTCATTCCAGTCGCTAACACTACAATAACACTGTATGTTATAGCACTTTAGAAAACGGTAACTGAAAGCTGCTTTACATATATAAACTTAAAAATTCACATTAAAACTGGCAGAGAGAGAACCTTTGCATCATAAATATGGACCCGTCCACTTGCCAAATTTAATACCTATGGATTCTAAATTTTAGTTACAAAAATTTACTATTTTATACTCTTATATAATGAAATATACACAAAAGGCAATTTTAATTACCTATTAGTTCAAATGAATGAAGGTTATACAACTACTGAAGTCGGAACTCTCTGCGATGTGAGTTTGAACTTGAAGAATGTACAGAATGAATGAAAAAGTTCAATGGACTTTCAAAAAAAAACACCATACATTGAGGATTTAATATTTTATATAGATTTGACAGGTGGACGGCTTAATTCTATTATAACAGCATAGGTTATGGATAAGTGAGAGAACACCTTCGAAGAAGGATCGCTTCAGGTAAGCCCGGGTGTTGTAATGTAAATTTCGCCATGTACAAATCAAATGGAATGTACAATAAACGTACAAATGAAACAGATAAAAAAACAAACGTGTCTTCTTGTAAAATTCAGGACGATAAAGACTAAAAAGTATTAAGCATAACAAAACAAAATGATTAATTAAAATAAACCTTCCTCTTGGCTGTACGCATAATAAACGGAAAAAACTTCTTTAACGCTAAAGCTATAATATATTCTTCTTGAATGCTAAATATTCTAATTGCTAATACTTCTGGAATGCTAACCTTCTAAAAATTAGCGCTCAAATCTTTTCAAACGTAGTTACTTTGCTATTTTATTAATTTCGCTATAAAGTGTGCAAGTGTTTAAAGTGTATATTGTAAATTCATTTGTCGGTAATGATCCGGAAATACACATAAGCTAGAAAATTAAATTAAAGTAAAGTAAATTATTTGTACCATAAGCATATGTAAATATATGTAATTTTTAAAGAAAAAAGTGGTTAGAGACAAATAATTATGTCGGGTGTAAGTTGTAGAATAGAAGTGCCGTGGTTAGATCGAAAAGATACTGTCACAAAAATTCATAGGATGGGACATAGGATGCCACAACAATGGACAAAATAATCCGTACTCGGTCCGTATCCGGTTTCAATAATTTACATATTTCTACTACTTAATAATTTGAATAAATTTACAAATTCATAGTAAAACTTAACAACTACAACTACTCAACTTTAATATATGTATGAATTATCATAATCGATAATATTTGCGTTGAAATGCTGAGTCAAATATAAATCTGAGTTGATTTTTTCAAAATGGTAAAGAATAAATTGAATAAACTGAATTATAAATAAAGTTTTCTCATTAATAAAGTTAATGGGAGTATCTTTTCAATGAACCCAAGTCCTTTAAGGACAGCAAAACGGCTTATTTAATTGCGCTATATTGTATATATGAAAACTAAACTCTGAATCGGTATCCCAAGTAATATTTAGATTAACTGCTAGTGATTAAGTTGTACATATTGTGTCAAAACTGAACTTTGGAAAACCCAAGGAATATGTGGAATTAAATCGTAACTAGGGTACTGCAATTTAAGTATGTAGAGTAGTTGTACATAATAAAATATTTCGAAACAACGGAGCACCACGAATCGACGTAGTATTTAGATTAAGATTTAATGGGAAATGATCCGACGTAGTTTAAGCGTTTGCGTTAATTTAAAAATAAAAATCGATTGGACGTACCAACGTGTTATTGAAATGTGTTAACCAAATTGCAATTTTTTTTTAAATATGCCACATATGTACGATAACTTTTATAAAAAATGAGTTAGCTCATTTTTAACACATATTTCAAAGTATCATATGGAAGTCTCAATCACTTTGCCATAAATATGTCCATTCGCACCGGTAAAACTGTTTGTGCTAAGGTAGTCATATTACATTTTAAGCAATGCAAGTTGACTTATTGCTTTCGATGACAAAAATAAGAAAAATCCTAGTAACCTAATGGATGTCTCGTACAGGTCAGTCGTAGTACACAAAACCTCACTCTTAGTACTTTGACAAAGGTAAATGTCAGTTATAGAATGACACACTTTTCTTTTGGTGTTTGTCAATGATATCCCATTAACCGGATGGATGTCTCGTACAGGTTAGTCGTAGTACACAAAACAGCACTCTCAGCACCTTGACAAAGATAAAGGTAATAGAAGGACAAACTTTTCTCTTCGTGTTTCTCAACGATAGCCTATTAACCTAATGCATGTCCCGTACAGGTCAGTCGTAGTACACAAAACCTCACTCTTGGTAATTTGACAAAGGTAAAGGTCAGTAATAGAACGACACACCCTTGTCTTGGTTTTCGTCAATGATAGGCTATTAACCTAATGCATGTCTCGTACAGGTCAGTCGTAGTACACAAAACCTTACTCTTGGCACTTTGACAAAGGTAAAGGTCAGACGACACACTTTTCTCTTGGAACGAATAAGAACTGGTGCGAATGGTCTTAAATATGCAAAAGTAACTTTGAGCAACTAGAAATAAAGCCATCACAAATATTAAACCAAAAAAGCATCAGTCAGCAAATTTCTAACTTTTGCCGCACCTTTCTTCCTTTCTCTCTAAATGTATCCTAGTATTTCCATCTTCCTTCTTTGTCTTCCTTTTCTCCTGTCATTTTTGCTTTCCCATATGTATATTTCCCTTCCTATTAATTCCTCGTCTTTATCTTCCTCCACTACTTACATTCTATCCCTACTAGTCAGAACTTTTTATGTCCCTTCCGCCTCTACTTATATTCTGTCCTTTCCTATTTATTCCTTTTTATATCTCTTCTTGCTCTTCTTGCATTCTGTCCTTTCGTTCTTCATACTTCTCTCACATCTACCTTTTTCCACTCCTCTTATTAACCCCTTCGTCTATATGGTTAGCCTTTTAATGTCTTTCTTCTCCTTTTTAAATCATTCCATCTCTTGTATCCTTTCCACTTATCCTAAATATGTAATATCTCTTTCATCTGAAAACTTAACTTATTCGCTAAGGTGCTAATCTAAGTATATAATAAAGAACAACATATAAACAACAAAATCCAAATTCACGATGTCAAGTCTTCCTCAGTAACAACTAACTTGTAAATATGAACATGTGGCCTAAAATTAGGATAAGTCCACAGTTATATTCTTGATTAACTAATGCATAAATTACTTAGGTAAGGCAAAGATTCTGCAGTAACATATAACTGTATATTATAAGTGAGCTGTATATTTTTATTGTATCATCTGTAGTCCGAGAAATTGATAAATTCTAAATTATAAAGGGTGGAAATTTGTGATGGAAGGCTACCAACAAAAACAGAAAATTTGACTAAAATACCAGAAAAATATTGATAACAAATTTATTTACTTGTTGACTCTCTTACTACTAAAAATCAGTATGATATCAAGAAACTATTTAATAATAAGGACGTATTTTCCGCGATTATAGTATACATTTTCACTGAAAGGTATCTAAAGGTAACTTGACCGACCCCTACAAATCCTATATTATTAAAGTATGAAAACAATGCAAAGTTGGATATGGTCGCACATAAATAATATCGAAACGTCGTAAGCTTTAGCTGATATTAGGTCTATTTATGTTAAATGGAACAAGCATCAACCTCATACCACGTAGTCGTCATCTGAAGAAGAAAGCTGGATACAGCTGGATGCTAAAGACCCAGATACGGGTGGAATAGTACAGATCAGGGAATGACTATGTAAATCAAACATTTTACTTCTAAAAGCTGGCAGATGGATGGTTGGGAACATCGTGTATGTGAAATACAATATCTTAAAAAGTACTAGAGATCCTAACATTTTACTAACCTCACAGATAGTATTTTCTTTAATTATCGCCCAAATAGTCGTGAAATTGTAAGTTATAAATCATCAACAGGTAATATTTCAAATGAAATAGCCAGAAAGGCGATTTAATCTCAACATAGCCACAGGAGAACGATAAAAACAGATTTTTAAGAATCTTAGTGATTCAGAGATTGCACACAAAATCGCATTTATTTTAAAAATAATGTGTCTACTAATTGAATTCTAAACAGCCCTCACCAACCCCTATACGATGTTTTCATATGGTGTTAAAGTATGTAGAGAGGTGCATGTGATGTGGAATGACTTAAAGATATTTTACTACAGCTATGTACATAGATTAGCCCGGTGATTCTTAGGACAGAAACAGTGGACTGAAACACTGAAATAGGCCCATGATGTTGATATAGATTAAAGTATTAACCATTATATACAAAGAGAAGAGAAACACGTATAATCTGTACGGACAAAAAAGTCTGGAATGCGGTTATCTCTGCCTACCCCGTAAGGGACTTAGCGTGGCGATATAATTATAACAAGAGCATTAAAGTACAATGACGGATAGGCATCCAAAACTTCTTAAATTTTCACCCTCTATAATTTATTACTCAAATGTTAAAATCGCGTTCAAGCTTACAAATTCCATTAGGCAATGGAATTTTTATTTTCTCTTTAATGCCTTATCCGGAAATCTTAATCAATTTGTAGTTGCGATCCATAGCCTAATATACATACCTACATATAATATGAAAAACGTTATATAGTGGACCTAATTACGAGTAGGACCTAATTACTTAGTATTAGTGTGAGTGCCATGGCCTAATGGCACTCAGCCTGCCTAGATGGCAGGTATATCGTTATGTTCATTATGATGTTTTCTTTTTTATTATTGGGATCTGTTCCTAATAATAACCAATTTACTGGTCTTGTTGTAAAGACATTAGGTGTTCGGGATGACAAATAAATACAGTAGAATAATAAGTGTATAATAAATGTAGTAGATAAGTGTATAATAATTCGGACATGTTTAGTGATGTTAGTTATTATGGAACTTCTGCGTAAGTGGTCATCTGATCATTGTAAATGTACATATTGGTATATATTCATAGTGAGGTAAGGTAATTTATAATATTCAACTCAGTTGTCATTAATTATTCACATGGACTTATACATTTGCCCAACATTAAATAGTTAAGGTGGTGAAGTAGTTTGTACATATAAAAACTACTCGAGGTTCAGTCAGAAATATTTTTTTATAAAACTAACCAAAAAAATCCAAAAATAGTTACTTTAAATTAATTTGCCTTCAATTTGTAAATAGTTATTACGAAGTTTCATCGCATTTTAGGTAATATGTAATGGTTAGTTCATATCGAATATTAAGGTATATTGTAAGCAAATCGATTAAAGAAATATATTATTCTTATAATAAATATAAATTAACAAAAAAAATACAAAATATATAAATACAAAAACAGTTACGTTCCTCCGTTTTTTTATTTTTGTAAATGATTTTAATGAATATGTACCTATTATTCATCACAACATGAGCATGATGATTACCGTAGCATAGAAATAGTTATTTTATAATACAAAAAGAAAAAAATAAAAAAAAATAAAAAACTTAGGAAACACAAAAAATAGTTACTTTTTTTAATTTATTGTTTGTGTAAATAGTTACTATTATATAAAATCTCTTCGTTACATCTGCAAGTTTTTATATTGTTATAACAAAATATGAATGAATAATCGAAAAATACCAAAATACAAAAATAGATATTTTCCATCAAATTTTTGGTTTTGTAAATAGTTATCATAATATGCTTCTGATAATTAAAATGTGACAAGGGATTCATTTATAAAAAAAAGTACACAAACAAATAAAAAAAAATAATAAAACCACATTTAAAAACACAAAAAAGAGTTACTTTTTACAATTTTCTTGGGTTTGTAAATAGTTGTTGTGAAATTTCCGCGACTATGAATTAGGCTATGTCCCTCAATCAATTTCATCAGTCATAGTATTCAGTTCTGTTGTTATATGAATATTACCATCAAAAATGTAAATTATTTTACGACTTAAATTCATTTCAAATGTAAAGTGACGCATGACAAACAATTATATGACGCAAATAACAATTTAATGATATATGATTACTAGGATAATGGACTATTAAACAGAGCGCACTAAGAAACTGTGATAATTTCGCTTGACGTGTGTTCGGTTCGGAAATAGGTTGAAATCTGGGGAAAGTGGGCATCAATGACTGATGATTATCTAATCTACGGACAGACATATAAACTGCCTTAAATCACCACTGACTGACTTATCTTTTACCAAAATTTAAAACGGCTTAAAGATATAAAAGAACATATATATACCTATGTGTATCAAAACTCGTCCGCATAAAACAATATCGAAAATACGATGCTATTTATATGTCTGGCAGATTACCAGTGATTAGAAAAATTAATAACGTACATACTCATCCGAACCTAAATGTATTTGTAAAATAGTAGTTAAACACACAATTGATGTTCACCACACCCTTTTGGATGTTCACGACATCCTATGTCGTCGAGTTTTACATATTAGTCATAGTTAAAAATACCCAAGGTATTAATTTCGTATGAAAAAAAAAACAATTTAAGGGTTTTTTTTTTAAATGTAAACAATCCACTTCTTACTGATTGCGGATTTTGACAATTTAGTTAACAAACTTAAATGCGAGTTACATCTGGACTGAAACGTGATTAAACTGAAACCCGTTCAAAATATAAAAGTCTAGAACTTCAGTCGTTTACAGAAAATGTTAATAACCTATAATTTTATGCATATTGATATTTAAATATATATTCTGTGAACACAATATCTACAGTTTTGAACGCGCCTTTACAAACTATATAAATACATATATACGTTGAAGCCAAACTTACAAATTTAAAAATTCGTATAAAAATTATTTTGTAATAAAATGGTATGTACGTTATATATATTTAAAATGCATAGTCAATATTTTAATGATAGTTTCATAATACGACTATAAGCAGAAAAAAGCCAACAGAAAAATGCCATATTTCCGAATATTTCGCTATTACTTCCTACATATGTAGTTAAACGTTACATTATTAATCACATCGGAAATCACTCCTTGTTTTACGTTAATTCGTATCACATAACATCGCATACCAATAAAACATTGATCACCCAAAGCCATTCATAAGTCCCTCAGAGTCACCTAGTTCCAAGCCATTTTTGGCAAGCGAATACATATTATAAACTATTCTACAAAATTAACAAAATAACAAATGAATAATGTATATTGAGTAGCACGACATTTAAAGGGCCAATTTTTAGTATATTAATTTGAAAATGTAATAAGCGTCCATTCCATTATGATTACAAATGTGCAAATCGTATAAAATCACAATCCTATAGTTCAAATTTAGCAAGCAATAATTTTGTTATATATTACATAAATATTGTGTTGAATGACGTAAAAATCAACTTATCAGGACATATTTATTTAATGTGTTCACAGTGCCACCTTAAAAGTATCTAAATTTGTAAAAATATGCTAATAATCTTGGCAACTAGGCTAAGTTAATGATTTATATTAAATCTACTTGTACATATAAAATTGTGAACTATGTGGGCTTGAGCCAAATAATGTATTTTTTATTCTAATTAATAATGATTAAGCAGGTCACTTTACTTCTTGAAAATTATTTTTATCCAATAGCAGTGTAAGATATAAAACAAAATTGATACCGCTCAATAACAAGGCTAGAAGAAGATACAACAAAGAGTTCTTATAAACCCTAAATGAAATATTAAAAACATAGGATATTTTAATTTTATACTGAATAAATTGTTGCTGAATGTAGATTTAATAACAACAGTAGTATAGACAACATACCAGAATACCTCTGATGTGATTAAAAATATCTCTCATTGAAAACTAGATAGTGCCCAAAAATTCAGAAACAAAATTGAACTAGTATACAGAAAATAAGAAAAGTACAAATAGTTTATATGAGTAGCCATAATGTTCTATCTACAATCATAAACGCATATAAATGATTTCAAGTATGTATTATAGCTCGACACTACCTCTACCACACTGCACGGATACCACTACAACAACCACTTGAATAAAATTAAAATTGTCTGAACATAATACTAAGCTCCTATTAAAACACAAGAAACTGGTTTGTACTTAATTCGTTCAGCCAGGAATGTGGCTTATTTAAGAGTGAGCGAAAATTTTTAAGGAACCTGTAATAACATTAACTACGAAATAGTCCTTTCGAAACCACACGGGGTATGTCAAAACACAATGATTAATTTTAAAATACGCAAGAGTATATTACATTAAACGTAAATTTGTACTGATTTGAATATGACTTCTAGCAATTTCTAATAATATCTAACAGAAAATATGTTGGAATAGTTCGTAACTATAATCGTCTCAATAATATCTAGCACTTACTAAATCGCGTTCGGGAAAGAAAACTTTACGTTTTGGTCTTGTGAAAAGCTCTAACTCTTGTCTACAAAAATCAAAGATACACCGCGAATTTTTACTGATTTGAATGCGACTTCTAGCACTCTCCAATAGCATCTGACAGAAAATCTGTTGGAATAGTTCGTAACTATAATC
>DWEC01003870.1:0-10258 GCA_018245735.1 Microceris miodesmiata | reverse complement strand
ATACAACTGCCCATTTCTTACTGCATACCATAGACAATTTTTAATTCGTCTTCATAGTCTGTGCTCCGTAACATATGCATATTTGTTTTTGACGAACAGGACGGTTTGTATTTCGAATTTTGAATTTTAGCAGTGATAGTTAAATACTCGTCATCATAATAATATAGTCCATAATAATATAACTAGTGATGTAAAAATGAGTAGAGATTTCGTTTTTGTGTGATTACAAATCTAATTCGTTTTAATATGTATTTCGAGGTAAGATTAATGTTAAACTTGTCCGTTACTGTAACAAGGAAGTGGTTGGTACTGAGTAGTTATTATGTTTTAGATTGATAACACTCCGGAACATATTAGGAGGGCTCGGAGGACAGAGGTCGCAAAGAAGGAGTCGCCTAAGGAAGAATGTCCTCGTCTCGTACTGGCGCCTTTTAGTCGCCCTCCGCTAGTGGTATTCGAAAATGTCCTTATCGGATCGACGTGTGAAAAGAATTTGGAAGTCTACAACCCATCCAAACAAGTTCAGCAGGTAATTTAATCGGGAATATTATTTTTCTAACTACCATCCATCTCGCCAAGTCTCTTATGGGGTGCCATAATATATGATTGTTATGAAAATTGCGATAATTATTCAGGTGAAATGAACAGCCTCCAGTTGCGTTTTAATTTTTGAAAATTTTAATCTCTATCATTTGCTCTTAAAGGTCGCTTAATGAATTTTTTGATATTTTATAATAAATACCGAAATCCTTATATAAAGCTAGTAACTACTTAAGAGAAGTTACCACTATACAAGTTATTACTATACATTATTAAAGTTACTATGTTTTTACACTCAACAGATCACCCTTGGCCGAGCTCTGCCACCAGGTTTAATTATACACTTGCCTGGAGAATGGATGTTTTTGGAGCCAGAAACCTGTTATGTCTTTACCATGATGTGGACTCCGACTCAACCAACAGCTCTCCGAGAAACCATTCGCTTCACCAATGAGAACCGAGGCAGATATGATGTCATTGTTGTACTGAATTCAGTTATGGTAATTTTAAATTTGTCTTATTGAAGCTAAAAGTATTTTGCTTTCACAATGACTTATTTATATTATCAAACATATTTTTTTATTGTTGGAATTCATAGTACCTAGCACTGGAGACGATGACCCATTGCAATTTTTTGTAAAGTTATAGGCCTTCAAATGAGTTAGCAGCTGTTATAAAACATTAACTGCCCCATTGGTCAAGTGGTTGCAACCGTGACAGCCGATCGAAAGGTCCTTGATTAATATCCCTGGTTGAGTGCTATTGGATTTTTCTAATTCAGAATTTCTAGTCATGACTCAAGACTATGGAAATGTGCCTGGTGTATGGCAATAGGCTTACCACCTATTCCATGGGACTTAAACATAACTGGTGACATGTGGGAGTGTACCACACTCCTCTGCCTACCCCTTGGGGGATTATAGGTGTGAGGTTATGTTTTTTTGTATAAAATATTATAATTCTGTGATAATCTGCCCTTAACAATATGGAAGATTGTACATCTACCTAAGTACATAAGGATATTACTGTTGGTTTCTATTAATATTCATTATGTTTAATATGATTTTTATATTTCAGAGTATAAAAGGGAAGACTAACAACCCAAAAGGATTTAAGGTATCTCCTGGGAAAATAAAGAAAAAAGCAACAAAAAAAACACCAGTTGCTCTTCATAAAAAGAAAGCAGAAATGATTTATAATACAACCCAAGTTAAGAAAACTATAGATATACAAACTACAAAATATACTCATCATAAAATTGTCCAATCATTAAACAAAGAAAACATATTGACATTTGCATCAGAACCCCCTTCACATAAATGCCCTTTCGATTCGCCAACAAGTGTTGACCTGAATTTTAATACATCAGAGATATTTTCTAATATGCGGAATCCACCTTCTGAGAATATTCTGCAACAAACTTATAACAAATCTGAAATTGTAAGGAATTATAACATGCATAATAACACTTGGCAAGACAAACACAGTAATGTGTTAAAACCTTCAAATAAACAGGATGTATCAATCACTGATATGTTAGACAACCTCACTTTCACACCTATGAAAACCTTGCCATCAAAAAACGAGAAATTAGACAAGGGTCCTAAAATTATTTTGAGCATGAACTCTGAAAGTGACTTTGATGACAGTTTGAACATGAAAAATTCAAACAAAGAAAATGAGACACATCCAATAATTTGCATAACATCATCACAACCACCCAACAAATGGTTGACCGTTAATCATCAGTCCCATTTTGAAAATCAGTACCTGGAGACACCAACAATACCAAGCAAGAAAATACCCAATACATCATCCCCTAAAGAATTCAATAGTCCTAATTTTTCTATAAATACGGAATTATCACGAATCAGCGACTTGTCATTTTTCCCGCAACGGTTCTCCACAGAAAGAAAAAATATTCCTAAAATAAATAATGAAACTCATGAAATTATAGATACACCTAATATCAGATTAAGTTCTGATACATACACTAAAGATTCACCTAATACCCCAATGGATTTTCATATACATCACATGCACCAGGAATCGAAACATGAACCCTTGCGCGAACAAACAAAAATGTGTAGACAGTCTTTGTTCAAGGAGTTCCAGCGACCTAATGAGATTAATTTAAACAGTCATCAACAGCATTATTGGAATAATGAACTGAGATGTGAGCTGCGTTCTCCTCCACGATCTATCACCCCCCCTCTCCAATCTATTCCTGAAGAAAGCGTACAGTTCTCCGACACACAAGCTTTGGATCAAACCGATAAACAAATGACGACGTTTACTATAAATCGAACATTCGATAAAAGTGTTGTGAGAAATTCCGTTTCTCACACAACGCGACAATCGTGGTCAAAGAAATCGGTTAAATCTGAACCAGAGCTCTGGAAGATGCCGGCACTTCTCTCCAAAAGCGCTAAAAAGTCCGTGCCTAAGAAAAGAGAAACTTTCAGTGGAAAAAATCGGTCTTCTGTAGGCCACAGTAAAAGCATTAATCAAAACATTTTGCTTAACCAAGTTGAAAATGTTTACTCGAAGTCATTGACTGTGGATCCATTTTTGTCATCGAATTATTTCTATGATGAACAAGCTGTGGAACATTTTGAAAAAGAATTCATGAAATGGTTAAATTGTATTCTATCTCCACCCGCTGATCTTGACAGCAATATTGAACAGAAAATCGACGTAGCAAAGATGTGGATTGAAAATAGAAATAAGGAGGTGCCAGCTGCTCCTACGAAGGAGCAAGTTTGTAGCATTTATCATAACAGTAATCGATTGAAAAGTCTAAGGCGTTCGGCTAGGGCTTTGTTGCTAAGTCCTGAAATCGCCCAAGTATTTCTGAAATTGAATGCTCAAATAGAAAAGAAATTATTAGTTATCCGAACTGACAAAAATTTACACTTGGATATTGGACTACAAAAACTTATATTGGAATTGTTACTATCATATAATCCTTTGTGGCTTCGGATCGGATTAGAAGCTATATACGGCTTAGTACTGCCGCTGAAATCCAATAGCGATATTGAAGGATTGACTACTTTCATCATTCAGCGAATGTTCAGAAATCCTCAACTAAAGAACAAGAATTCAAAGTCGTCAGCACCAAATATGCTGCTACCTACCTATATGGAAGCCATCAAGAAATTCACATTAAAAAAGTTTTTCATGCTGGTTTATTTTCTAGATCAAGCAAAACAGAAGAAGTTGATTTCTCACGACCCTTGTTTGTTCTGTAGGAATGCAGTATGCAAGGAGAGTAGAGAAATCATAATAAAATTTACTAGAGAATTGATAGCAGGAATTGGCGATATAACGAAACATTTACGACCTTTAGGCTATGTTGTTAGTCACAAACAGTCCTACTTGGAGGAATACAAATATGCTGTGCACAACATTGCTGTTGATATAAGAGATGGTGTGAGACTGACAAAAGTTATGGAAATTATACTAATGAAAGACGGTTTGCTGAGTCAGCTCCGTACGCCCGCCATATCCCGTCTCCAGAAGATACACAATGTTCAAGTAGCACTAAATGCTTTGAAAGAAGCAAATTTCGTGATCGTAGGCGACATATCGGCTGCTGATATCGCAGATGGTCACAGGGAAAAGACACTTTCGTTACTTTGGCAATTAATACATGTTTTCCGAGCTCCTTTGTTCGAGAAAGCAGCAAATGTCATTCAGACGTGGTGGAGAAAGAAATTTGAGGTTATCATGAAAAAAAAGATAGAGGAAAAAAGAGTATTAAGAATGCACAACAATGCAGCTAGCATTATTCAATATTGGTGGCGATCAATTCAATACAATCGTATGATGGCGAAGAGGATGCATCAGGTCACGGTTGCCACAATTACAATACAAAAGTATTTCCGCATGTGGTATTACCGTACTCGAATGCTGAAAATGAAAATGACCGTTAGGCAAATAGAAAATTGGTACAAGAACATTAAATTAAAGCAGAAAGCCAAAGAAACATTAAATTTATTAAGATCGCAAAGAGAAGAGTTAAGACGCAAATCAGCTGTAGTAATACAATGTTATGTTAGACGTTGGATTTGCATTAAACAGTACAAATTAAAAGTGCGTAAAATAGTTTTATTACAAAGTGTAATACGTGGTTACATAGCGAGGAAGCAATATTTAAAGACAATAAAATCCACCACTTACATTCAGGAAAAGTATAGAGGTAAGCTTCTCATGAAGAAGGAAATGAAGAGTTTCCGTGAAATTAAAAAAAGTGCAATTATTATTCAGAGTTACTACAGGATGTATAGGCAACGTAAAACTTTTCTAACATTGAAGAATTCCGTAAAAATTATCGAGAAACATTATTTAGCGCTCATAAAAATGAGAAGAGAACGATTTTCATATATGAAATTGAAACAGGCAACGACAAAAATGCAAGCGCTCATTAGGTGTAAGATGGTCAGAACTGATTACGTACGCCAACGCAATTCTATAATTAAATTACAAAGGAGAATAAGAGCTCACCAGACTATGTTAAAAGATAGATCGGAATACATTCAAACTTCTAAGGCTATCCAAACAATTCAGAATTATGTAAGATCATACCTTATATCAAAGAAGTTAAGATCTGACTACACAAAATTACATGCGAGTACCATTATTATACAAAGATATTTCCGATCATATTTACTTGCCAAATCTCAGAGAAATGAATATATTAAACTTAGAAATGCAACGCTACATCTTCAAAGACATTACAGAAGCCTTTTGCAAATGCGTCATGACCGTGTGGCTTTCTTGAGTCTCAAGAATGCCACTATCGTTATACAAAGACGTTTTAGGGCTCAACTTTTAATGAAGAGTTGTAGAAATAGCTATCAGAAATTTATTACCGCTGTTGTTAATGTTCAAAGAAGATTCAGGGCTTCGATTAAAATGCGTGAGGAGAGAGCAAAGTATGAACATTTAAAATCATCTTGCATTGTCATACAAAACGCCTGTCGTGCTTACAGATTAGGAAAGCAGACGAGAATATGTTACATGAAACAAAAAGAAGCCGCTATCAAAATTCAATCGTGGTTCAGAGCTCAAAGAAAAGGAGTTATACAAAAACAAGGATATGTTCAGATGAAGTGTGCTTCTATAGCTATTCAAAGAAGATTCAGAGCCTACATAATTGCTAAACGACAAAGAGAAGAATATCGTCAAATTAAAACAGCTACCATATATATACAGAACTATTACAGATGTTATATTCAATCGAAAATTTTAAGACGACAATTTATTAAACTAAAAAAATGTACCATTACAATCCAAACAGTGTATAGATCCTACCTTAAGATGAAAATGCAAAGGAAAGCATTTGTGGAAATCAAAGCCGCCACAATTGTAATTCAGCGCTACTACAGACTTTATAGAGAAACGAAATCAATAAAACAGAAATACGAAGAGTTAAAGAAAGCCACTAAAGCGATTCAGAGAAGATATAGAGCCTTATGTGTGATGAGACAGGAGAAAGAAAGGTACTCGATTTTAAAAAGATCAGTTCTTGTTATTCAAGGGCAATACCGAGCTCTAATTTCTATGAGAGTGGAAAGACAAGCGTATTTAACATTACGACAAGCAACGATTTTAACTCAAAGAAAATTTAGAGCAAATTTACTGATGAAACAAGAAAGATTGAACTATTTAAAAATACAAAAAGCATGCTCCTGTATCCAAATATTTTACAAGGCATACAAAAAAGGTACTGAACAAAGATATTACTATTTACAACTAAAGAAATCATCAATAACTCTCCAACGCAAGTTTAGGGCACTTCTTGCAATGAGAAATGATAGGAAAGCATACTTAACACTGAAACCAGCTGCTATTAAAATGCAAAGGCGATACAGAGCACGTTGTTTAATGACAGAAGAAAGACAAAAGTATTTGAGAACTTTAAACGCTATTAAAATAATTCAAAGTACATACAGAGCTTACATCGTCGGAAAGCTAGAAAGAAGGAGGTATTTAAAACATAGAGCAGCTTGTATAGTTATTCAGACACGATACAGAGAATGGAGAAAAACTGTAGAAATACGAATGCGCTTTTTACAACTTCGAAATGCTACTATGTTTGTTCAGCAACGTATGAGATTCTTAAATATCCTGCGTGAATTACGCAGAGTTGAAGCAGCGAATAAAATAAAAAAATGGTACTCTTCAATTAAAATGACCAGAGAATATCGTTCGAAGTTCTTGAACTTGAAGAGGAGTATTATTACTATACAGTCTGTTTTCCGTATGTATATTACTCGCAAAAAGTTCCTTGCTTTCAAAACAGCAGCCAAGAAAATCCAACAACATTATCGCTTTTATAGATTAGCGAAATCTCATAGAGAACACTATGTTGGTATGAGAATATCGGCTATCACATTGCAGGCTCATATAAGGTGCTTTATTGAAAGAAAACGTTACAGTAAAATAAAAATGGCCGTCTTGGCTATTCAAACCGCGTTCAGACTGAAAAAAGAAAGAGATATCTTAAAGAAGCGGAGGGAAGAAGCTGCAATATGCTTGCAGAAAAACATAAGATGTTATTTGGTACAGTCAAGATATCGCAGATATAAAAATCATGTTATATTTATACAAAAGTTATGGAAGGGAAAACTAGTAACAAGACTGATGCGTTGTGAATACTTACAAAAGAGACGTTTAGTGGTGAAGTTGCAGTCCAGAATTAGAGGATATCTCGTAAGAAAACAAGTGAAATACAAGAGAGAAAGCTTATTGAAAGTCAGAGAAGAACAGAGAAGGAATTGGGCTGCTTCGAAAATTCAGGTATGCAAGATACATTCTTTCCATACACTTTATATGAATTTTACGATTTCAAATAATACTGAAAAACATAGAAATTAAATATTGGTCGAGTCTCATATATAGATTTAATTTCTAATTATTACTCTTGGTTTTCCACTTAAAGAAAAGAGAGTATATATCTCCCCACTTACAGATTTGTGACTCTCCTCGGGCAGATTAGATAATTCTTTTGATCATCCGCATTTAACTAGCTTAATAGACTATTGTCGTAACCTTTCTCAATTTATTAGCACAGTTCAACATTGAAACGATAAAAGTTATGAGGCGTTACATATCACTAGTTTTTTATACTAAAAATAAAAAACAATGTCTCAGGCCCTATTCCGAGGCCACAGAGCGCGTGTGGCGAGCGACCGCTCGGTGTCGGAGCTGCGGCGCCGGTGGCGCGACGGAGGCCTGCGCTCCACGCAGGAGTCGCTCAAGGAGCGCAACGAGGAAGCGATGGACGTGCTCAGCAACATGTCCGACATCGAGACCGTTATACGGGCGTTCCAATCACTGGGTAAAATCATCGTCATGTAAAAGTCATTGTCATGTAAATCATCGTCATGTAAAATCGTCATGTACATTTTGATTTGAATTTTTTTTTATATTTATATAATTGTTGTTTACGGTAATCTATCAAACAACCAAATAGATAATTAAGCGCGTTTATATCATTGTATATACTATTATATTACAGTATGACATATTATTATTATATACAAGGAAATTAATCCTTTTTTCAGTTTCTGTAGTGTTGCAGAAATATTTAATATAGAGAGTTAAATTGTCTATTCCAGAATTGTTGACCGAAATCTTTCCGATGATGTACACGGCGAACGCTTCCTCTATAGTTCGCCGAGTGTACGTGTACATGTCGGTGACCAACAGATCTATTTCCAGCATTGAAGTGTTGAAATCTGCTGCATCGGTCCTCGTCAACCTGACGAGGTACAAAGCCACCGGACCGAAAATATATGCGGTAATATACCTGATATTGTACATGTGTTATTTTTGTTTTTATAATTTAATCCTCACGCTAGATTCCTTGGGTGGGTAGGGAGCGGCGAGTGTCAACTATTTCTATCCTTGCAGACCTAATGTGCTTTTTCTACATTCTCGCTCTCTTCATGAAAGCATTTGTTATTTTTGTAGTGTAAAATTCCTATATTTCTATGTTTTTATAACATTTCTATGTTCTAGTATTTTCCATCTCTTCTTTCAGCGAGAACGTATAACGCCAGTGTTAAAGTTCATGTGGCGTTTTAGCACAAGTGAAACTCAGTTGTTTTGCATCCTTGCAACATATCTGTGGCTGTTTTCTAAATATGATGCGATAAAACAGGTGAATTTTCTTCTAATTTATATTTTAATGTTTTGTTACCAAGCAATTGCTTAAAAATTGGTAGTTTTAAAGATTTTCGCATTAGTAAAGATGGATATTTTCCCCCCAGGATCTGACGGAATTTCTACACATACCAGAAAATCACAAAATGTTGGTAACAATTAAGGGCAACATAAGCAGAATGAAGAGAATGGCTAGCAAGTTAAGGAATAAAAGCAACACGCCACAGCCGTCTAGATTTATCTCGCACACAATGAATCAATCTCTCAGGGAGTCTCTTAATCACAGTGTTTGTACGATTGGCGTTGGCAACACTGTTTTGTTGCCTGCCCTAGAACCAGATTATGGTATTGTCAGGGTTGACAAACCTCGGTATTTTGAGGATGCCCCCCAAGCCATAACTTGTCTTTTCAATGTTTATAAACTATAAGTTCTAATGTGTGGTTATAACAAATTATAGGAAGGTACTGTATGCCCTAACATCACAGTGAAAAGTTGCTTATGACAGATATTAATTGGGAAAAATGTTCAAATGAAGTCTGTGACATAATATAGTAAGACTCGTTTTTGTTACTGGCGCCGAGTCTTTCATCTTTCGTATTATATTACATATAATAGTGCTTTCTCGCTCTTACATAACTCCATTTAACTAAATCAAACTTAATCTATAAACTATGGAATACAAATTCTTAATAATTTCTGGTGATGGAAACATTTTTGCAAAATATCGCATCTTCCTTCTTCGTTTTTATTTGAGTTTGTGTGTTACAATATTTATGTTAATTTTATAAATGATCTGTCTATGACTTGTTTAATAATTTTTAAATAATGCATTTAACCTTATATATGTCAGCATGTAAATTGTTTGACACAATAAATAATTTTTAATAAAATGTACCTATAATTTGTTTTTTTACTACTACTCTAAATTGTGTCGTATTATCCAATGTCCATAATGTGCTTCAGGTATGTTTAGGCAGACATTTAATTGCCAATGTCCTCATAATCTTATACCTATTACAAATATTTAAATACACTCCTTTTATATTTAGCTAATGCTTTTAATTAAATAGCTAATTTAGCCTTTGCTCAGCTTTATGTTTTAATTTCTGTCTTAGCTAAAACTTGTGTAACTCCTTTTATTTCCAGTACTTTATATTTTGTAGAATTAAACATACGTACGTGACGATATAATAAGAAAAAGCGAATAAAACATGTTAATTAACCTGTTACTGAGTTTGTAATATTCAGAGGCTTTATTGTTAAATGATAATACAGTTAAATAAATTGAATTAGGGATATCCCCCACCAAAAATTATGAAATACGATATAATTTTATCTCATAATCACGTAATAAAAATAATCTTATCGCTAGATGATCTAAACAAGGTTAACCCTAAACGAATATCTTTGTTATGAATGCATAACGTAGGACGCCCTCCAGCTAGGTGGAGTGACGGTATACGCAAGGTGGCTGGCAATGATTGGATGCGAAGAGCTGAAGATCGAGCTCAGTGGCGTGCTATTGGAAAGGCCTGTATCCAGCAG
>DWEC01003869.1:0-10259 GCA_018245735.1 Microceris miodesmiata | reverse complement strand
AATATTTTGTGTGGTTGAGATATCTCTTTCAAATATTCCATATAAAAATAAAATATTAATAAAATTCCTAATCCTCTAAAATTCTTCATTCTATAGACCTTTAGAAAATTTTCCAATATTTTTCCTTAACTAGTGTAGATTAAAGCATGTCAATTTATTCACAGTAAGTACCTTTTCACTCCTTACAAGGGCAAAGACCTTAATACTAATATATTTTTTAATTATACTTCATCCAGGGTAAACGGAGCATCAGGTGTTATTTCTACAAATGGAGAGCCCCGAAATTTACGGCAGTTCCGGAAGTTATCCCGGTATATAATGCAGCAGGATCTCCTTCAGCCCCTCATCACTGTGCAGGAATCCATGACCATGGCAGCCGACCTTAAACTGGGCAACGATGTCACGAAAATGAAGAAGGCCGTTATTGTAAGTAATTTATATAAAGATGAAAATTCAAAACAACATAATACTTGTAATAATAGTAATAATAATAATGATTGGTACGTGGAGTTGGCAAATGTTCAATGTTTAAGGGAGTTACAGAAATTTCTAAGCCTCTCTTCACTCACATGCTATACGAGTCAAACAGTTTTAACCTGGACATAGTATAAATTTCAACTTACGTTCCACATGATACTCGGACCCAATAGATATTATTCTCGACAAGAAATCAGACAAATATAACAGAAATTATAGTAACATATCTAATGAGTACGATAGACACACTCTAGGTGATCACAAACACAAAAAGAGAACGGATCTAATCAAGAGAATCAGACCTAAAAGAGAGAAAACTGCAGACAGAATAGAAGCAGGTATAACAGAAAGATATAGAAGTACCCTAAAACATTTCTAAGAGACAGAGATAATAATTTTCTTGCAATGCTGATTGTCTATTCAGCAATCCTTCACAGCACTGTCTTTTACCAATAGCCTAACGACTTATTAATTTTTGCGGCTTACCATTTAACGAATATGGTCGAAACATATATGTTATGAGCTGTTTTGTTGCTTTGGAAAGAAAATACAATTTTCTATATTGCTATAATTACGTTGGTTAAGGAATGCAAAATTTTATTTCGTGTTTTGTAATGCAATTTTATTTATATTTGAGACCATCCTCTGTTTCTGGTTTTACCAGATACAAACCAGGATAAGAACAGTTATTTTTACAAAATAGGTATAGCCTATTCTATAGGTATAACTTTTTATAAAATAGGTATAGCAAAGTAGGTATAGTGAAATATTCTGTTTGCCAACCTAAACCTAAACAAAGATCGAGCTCAGTGGCGTGCTATTGGAGAGGCCTATGTCCAGCAGTGGACGGGAGTGGGCTGATGATGAATGATGAAAAAAAATTAATGAAGTCTGAGAAATGTACTAGGAATTGGAAATCTACAATTCGACGATGAAATCGAAACTATCTGTCTATGGTGTTAGTGAATTTTTATAACATCATTTCTAGACAATATAATCGTCCAGTATTATAAATATACCTTCCAGACCCATTTAGAATTTTATTAATTGAAGCACACATAAATTATACTTTAAAATTAACATCATCAGTCACCCAAAAAATTACTCGTTGAAAGATTTCACATTTCGAATAATCGGTAACAATTAATTTTAAAACACTGAATTTCCGGTGATATTGTTATTAATCGTAATATCTATGACATCATTAAAAATGAAGTAAATAGAAAATTATTAATAAATGTGGAATTAATAGTCATAATAACATGGATTATAACGTTCGAAATGGAAGAATCGTTAAAATAAAAGTAAAAGATTATTATGATGAACAAAGAAACATAACCAAAAGATACCTTTGTTGTCCGAAAAAGAAAAAAACCATCGAAAAGGTATAAAATGAATTGTTATGAAATGTAGTATTCCAAATATAATCTGAGGATAACACGAAATATTGAAAGAATGGACGCTGAGGACAAAGGAAGAAATAGGTAAAGCGAATGCAGAAAATACTTACCCATCCATATAGATACAATAAATCACATCTAATCCCAATTCTATGTATTAAAATAGCAGCTTTCGATTTCCGCTATAAATCCAAATCATAAATTCCGTACGCAGATTTCGAATGACCCCATTCTTAAGTTGCAACTCATAGCGCAAGCGAACATATCCACAAATATTTACATTCAAAATATATAATTTTAGAAAGCACTCACTGATGAGAGAGATAGAAGTTACATTAAGTAACGGGCTTGTAAAAGTTATGTATATAGAATAAGCACGTCAAGTCTGTAAGGTTGGAGATTGGTACTCGATATTGTCTGCCTAACCCATAAGGGACCTGGCGTGATGATATAATAGTAATACTCACTCATGAACGATAACAAATATTGTTTCCACACGCACCCTTTATCAACGCTTTGGCTGATGTCCACATTTTTCGAAGAGATTGTGAACACCATTGTGCAGTTTTTGAAATTCGAATGAATTCACACTAAAACAACACCAACTGCATCGTTACAATCAAACTACAAGACGAAAACTGACTAATTGTATCCACAATTATATATACCACGACAATACACACTGAAACTCACATCACAAACCGAAACCGATTCTAAACACAACACATAAAGATCAAAATGCCTTGCGCCCAATCAGGACAATTAAATGTCTCAAGTCATTTAATCTTTTTAATAGAATGTTTGATCTAAATGAATCAACTATATTTGAACTTGTGATAGGGCATATATGGAGTAAGAATTTCATATAACATTTATATGAACATGATATTTATATAGATCGGACGATACACGCATCTACTCGATACTCGGGAAGAGTACTGAATTAATATTAAAGCATCGATATTGATGAACGATTACATCGAAGAGGTCGAATATACTATCGGTCTCTCTCTATCATCTTTCGCGCTCTTTCTCTAACCTACATACGTAAATGTAAGATATTTCAATTAATTTTTTTTGTTACAAATCACAACTGATCAACGGATATTATATTACTGATAAACTTAGATTATAAACTAGTTCACATTTCATTATTAAGTTTAAGGGTCTCTGGTTTTTGAAATATATTATAACAAATACAAAATTTTGGTTTATACGCAAGCAGTTGACCTATTTTAAAGAATTTAATATAATCTTATCAACGAAAACCACAATAAATCCAATAATATCCGCTAGATGGCGCGAGTAAGCATTAAAAAGAGACACAACACTATTGTCCTTTCGCTCGCGACGAACGCACATGCCATGTAACACTTATTACTAGACACACATTTGTCAGTACCGCTTATTTTACTAATAATAATATTGTGTTGTATTAATACAATAAAACTAAGTTTTATTTAGAGTTGTTGAGCAAACACGACTATATGAAGGCGCATCACGCTTACGTTTGTGTTAACAGATAGCGTAGTACGTGACCAGACGCGCATTTTATTCCGTTTACTATCGTAAGGCCTTGTGCACACTGGGCGTGAAGTCCTCGCGGCCCTGACAGAGGCAAACGACCAACGATGTCCTTAGTCACGGTCAGTAACGATGTCACTTTAGATGAGGCACCGCTGAAAGACCAATTGAATGCTTCATGATTCATTGTAAATATTATAGTCTTTGATATTGCATATTATGTTCCCTGAGATCCAAAAATAAGGAAATAGCATTAAAGTAAAGTATTTGCGTGGTGAAACCCCAAAGCAAACGATAACAAAGAATATAATAAATCTTAAAGTTTATAAGCTTATGAACTCTTTCCGTAGTGTTAGCAGTACTTAGGCCATCTGGTCTTCAGGACGATACAAAATGCCAACAACCAAAAAGACAGAATAATATGTCCACAAGGTCGCTATGAGCAAATGAACACAACAATTGCCTATAATACCAATTGTCAGTTTTGGTTAGCCGAATTAGTGAGTATAAGTTGTTGGGTAACATTAGTAGTGTCACGTCGTTTCTTGACTATTTAACACATAGTTTGCCATTAAATGAATATCCATTTACTCAGGAAACTGTCTCATGTAATCAGATCCTAAAGTATTTTAAGGCCCACTGTAGTTTATGAGCGCCTATTAATTCTTAGTTTACAGGTAATTACAGAATACGAACAGCTTAAGACTAACAAACAGACGTTCTTCCTGTTTTTATTCCAAAGAACGGAAGGAATTTCATCGTCATGTTAACTCTTTTATCGTTCCCTTACACGGGTCTACTCTTGGAATGAAAAGCACTAAGGCTATCCGCCACGCTGGCCAAATACAGGTTGGCTGATACTTCAAACGATTCAGGGAACATTATGGAGAACTTTAACGTATATAGACTCCTTGCAACTTTCTCCTCCACTGTCACAGAAAGCGATTCTGAATTTTAAGACGCATATTTATTTGTAATGACAAAGGTGCGCCCCAAAGTTTAAGAATATCACTTATCGAGTTCTGAGACTGAAATCGAAACTTAGTCTATAGCTATTTTATTACAGGTCATTAAATTTCTTACAAATATACGTAATTAGCAAGTCTAATTTAACATAGCATAACAACCATACGTTCCCTTGAACTATTCTCGCGCTGTAGTACTCCAGGAACATTTCAAAATAGCCATTGATACCCTATAAAACCATTGTCCAAGTCTTACGCGATATAGCAAAGACATGTTGTACCATCTCGGTACCAACTATCTATGACCAATATGATCAAACATATTTGATATTGCTTTAGCTCTATAGGTAGCGGTGAATTTTAAGCATTGTAAGGAAATAAACCTTGTTCCTTATCTACTAAGTAGTACCTATACATTATTCAATATACAATAAATCATATCTTGATGAATTTCAGAACGCTTTCAGGACACGTATATTTACGGTAGCCGCAAGAAAAAGTCACGGTTTTATTAATATAATCCATGCACTGTATTGATAAAGATTTTATGAGTGCGAAGGACGAATTACATCTAACAATCCGTCATATCTATCGGTGGGAACTTGAAAAGGGGATATTTTAGACAAGACAGCCCGCATTTCGCCAACGTGGCAGCTTTAGCCCTTCTCATTCTGGACGGAGACTGATGTTCAACAGTGGAACGTTAAATGGATTGTTAGCGATTTTCATAATGACCCATATGCAACAAAAAAGAACTGATTATAGCTAGATCAGAATTGGTGAAACATTCGTTAATATGTTTTTAAATGTACATGTCCAAGAATTTTTTTTCTATATTATAGCTGTAAAACAAAAACGAAGAGATGGTATTCAAATCAAAAGCACCAAAAATACGTAGTCCAGCGGTTTATACTGGTTAGGCAAATAATACAAAAATGTAGACATTGATTTAGGATCTTAAATATAAATTTACTCCTGTCTTTTTCAGTCTTTCGTACACACTTGTATATTGGATCTTACACATTAGTCCCATGATAAATAGCCACCGTCTCTTAAGAAGATCTGTAACACAAGAAAAATCACCAATAGGATGCCAACTTTGAAAAGAGCGCTTTTTGAACTATTTTCGGTACAATGGTAAACCAATTTGTAATTATATAATATATATTAACTATATGATTTAGCACAAAAAAGCAGTGTCGCCACACAAAACATCGATGTCACAATTTCGCTACCAAACCGAATCAGACCGACTATAAACTTTGGATCTAGAGCTACTTATGCTATTTTTCTTGAATTTTATTTTAAGCACAGTAAAATGTTCATTCCTTTTTAAATAGCACGGTTTATTTATTGTGTATACGTACGCACGAGTGGAAATGGATTCTGATATAGAATAAGGTTCATTGTCGTTTATTTAGAAATATAAGTATAAGAGGTGAAATAAAGATATGAATTATTCATAAACATTGATATACAATAATAAAAATAAGTATGAATTATACAATACAAAAATACAATAAAATAACTTTATTGTATACAATTATAAAAAAATACAAAGTACGAATAACAAAATTCGGTACAAACTAAAGGCTGTCTTATCGCTAAACGAGTGATATCTTCCAGACAACCTTTACTGGGAGGGCTTATTAAAAAGAAAGAAAAGAAAAGAAGGCATATAAAATTATTTGTACATAGAGCGGATAAAAGAGTTTCTTTTAATCGATATTCGACTATCAAATCGATAACCGATCTTTATCAACTGAGCAACGTCGCTGTGTTGTTTAAATTATAGATTATAATTAAAAAGGGTTTTTTTTAAATCCTTTTATATTGTTCATCTGTTATAGCCAAACCACATCCGAAGTTCATTTCAAACCATATAGTTTACGATCTATAAATATTTAAAGGCCGCCAACGTCCCGAATATTTTTTGAATGCATCATGGAGCTACAACAAGAACGGAACAACTCATGAAAATACAACCCTAACCAATTGACTCGTAGCTTCAAATAGAGTCAGGTCGGTAAGAACTCTACACTTGAGGTTGATATAGACGGAACAGATCAGTTAAAGTGAGGTCGACTTCATTCTGATTAATGACTTTGATCACACAGAGTACACGGTAGATCATGAAAATGTAACTGAATAAAAAAAATATTAATTTCTATTAATAAGTCTCATGGCTGTCGAAACAGAGACTTTTCAAAGGACTAGAGAAACACATTGAGAATTTCAGAATTTGGTTAGATATTACGATTATCGATCTCGATCGATCGATATCGATATCGATTGGAAAGATAAAAAAATGAGTATGACTGGACAATCATGAAGTATTTAAAGAATTTTTAAACAATGGATACCTAAAATCAATATCTGTTAAACTTCTAAAAGCATAATGTTAACAAAATAGTGATAATACGAAAATTCCGAGAAATAGTCTACGAAGGCCAAATAGACCCAGTTGTGCTTAAAATAGAAATCATGATTAATAAAGTATACCGCTATAACATGCATAGGGATATTAATGGTTGTGGTAACCGATGGGTTTTTATGGTGTAATTAACCTTCAGATTAGAATAGCGTGAACAATGTAATAAAGCACCAGTCAATAACAGGCGATAGTGATCAGTTAGTTCACGCTTTATCGGTTATATGGATGGATTTCGTCATTGACATAAAAAATTTCAATTTTGATGAAATTGGTTCAAACACTGGAATCTTCAAATGTTTCATCAGGATTTGGCCACAGTATTAAGAATAACGTATAAGGGGTTCTAGATTCCATTTTATAGCCCATGTCTGCCATATTTACATCCAGCTATACAAGAGACGAGGATCTGGCAGCTGGAATCATGCAGCAACGGAGGCGATGCTAGAAGATATGCTCCACGATCCTCAACCCACTTGCTCAGAGTAGAAATTATAGGCAAAACTCTGTTTGAGAAGATCTATATTTACCAGTAGACTGAGACAGATTGATGACGAAAATGACGACTAAGAATACTTTCACCCTCAAATAGGTTCAATACTAAAAACTACACATTTACCATAAACCATTTCTTTTCTTCTATTTGAACACAGTTTTGTAAAAAGGTTAGAGTAGATCTAAGCGTTCCTAAAAAATGCAGCTTTTTCCTGTATCCTCGCAGAAAATTGTACACGAATATCAAAACCTACGCTATGGATTAACAGTTATTACTCAATGGGACCAATAGATAATACTTCCTCGATACGACCAAAAACATTGAACATTACTTAGCCAAAAACAGTTTTAGTGATGGCTGTTTCGGAAGATCGATTGCGAAAATTCCAACGAAGAGTTCTAAATATAGTACTCCAAACATATTCATATTCATCGCGGTCAATATTGACTCGTGACATCACTCGCATCATGTTACAAATGTACAACCATTCAAACATGCAGAGATTATTTACCGTCGACTTGTTAGGCAGTCTCCTGAACTCAAATGTTTGTACTGTCTTTGTTTATTTTATATCCATGATGTATTAGTCTTGTTGGATAGTTTGAAAATGATTTTCGGTTTGATTCGTAGGTAGAGTGGTTGAAAGCGATACTGCTAATCGCATAGTCCTGAGTTCAAATCCCGAGTCGAGTACTATTGGATCCTGTGCCCGGCGTATGGCAATAAGCTCGCCACGTAATCCAATGTGAAATCACGTGGTACGAACTTTTAGTTCTTATTTCATTTTTTATCATTTAATTTTAGCCATATAAGGTCATTCAATAGGATGACTCAAATTGCAGCTTCTATGTTAAACGGTTTGGTTGACTCGTTCATAATACCTAATACGCTTGACGACGATATCCCAACTTGCCCTAAAAATTCGGAGAAGAGACTCATATACAATAATGGTACAATATAAGGGTTACTGTTGAAGGTGGTAATTGTGATGATGATGAAGAAATAAACGTGTTCTCATGTGATTTAAGGTCATTGCAGCTCATGTACGTCAACGTCTAATTTAAAGTTATACTGACCATTCGTCTATTTGAATAGTGATTCACCTATTTGAATAGTGATAGAACTTCACGACAAAACTATGCAAATTTAACGCTAGTACCGAGTGAGTTTGCAAGTTGCAGACTTCAAATGTATTACAGATCTTAAATCGTGGCAATGGCTTCTATTTTAGGACACAAATAGGGTCAGACACAAATATGTAGAGTTTTAAATAATTAACAAAACATCACGCTTGTACTTCTCCAAACGCATACGCAGAGTAGTGTGATACACGCCAAGTCTCACCAAGGAATAGGTGGTGAGTTGATTACCACACTCTGGATAATAATAAAATGATAGAAAGAGATGGATGATTAGGATTTGAACCCAAGAACCTAAAAAACAATATATTCCATTAGATTAGCAATTGCTATACTTACTCGTATATACATAAACAAATTATTCATACTTATGTGCACATCGTTTAAATAAACTATTTCAAGACAGCAATGGACATAACATCCAATAAAACCATTTATAAAATGTATATAGGTACATATATGAGATGGTAGATGGGCATCGATTCAGATTGAAAATTCTGGGAGCAAATACTTAGTGCTATCATTAATCAATACTCCACAGCAATTCGCTGTTATCTTAGCTAAGATGACGCGAACTGACTTAAAACGAGTCATTTTCCTTTGTTGATGTTTCTAAAACTAACAGTGGCGTAAACGGCGTAGGGTCTCTACGCACTACTAGTTTCTACAACAAAATAATTAATAAGAACAAGTATGGTAAAATTGCTATGTGACACAAAACAGGCGCATCAGTCAATAATAATTTAAAAAAATATTTAAATCTGTACACCTATATAAATGGTTACTATTATTATTACATATTCACGGCAGGTCCGTTACGGAGTCGGCATAGAGCGCTGAATTCCAAATGTATCTATCCTTACAGACCTGAAGAGCGTCTTCAAATATTCGTAATTTTCTTGATACAGACACATCGGTTTTGGTGACTTCTGTACCCCCAACAGCCAGTGTTTAATCTACTTATTTGACAAGGGGAAAATCTAGTATTTCCTCAGAACCTGCATCTCAATTTATTATAATTTGAATATTTTGAATAATTTACATATCCAAACATGTTATAATTGTTAGAATCTTTATAGTGTTTTATGGGTTCTCATACATGATTTCAGAGCGTGCCTTCAAGGATGAATTATTTATACAATGTACTTACATAGACTGCTCGGGTCCGGAGCTAGTTGCGGTCGCATGGGACTAGCGGCTTACCGAACACGGGATAGTATCAGGTACCAATGATTAAAGATTACTAGACTGGATACATGTATTATTCTATTATGATATATAAATTTCAGTTTGATTAGGACTATTGTTTACTTCGTCACTTGGGGGATACTGCAGTAAGCCTATCTATGCTAACAATTATCTGAATATTCGATAAGAGAGGATATTATTACTATTATTTTGATTTAAATATTTTTGATGACTAACCGTTGGTTTGGGGGTTAATGAATCGGACTGGGATTCGAATCGGGAATCGTGATGATAACACTGGATGAAACGTTATGTGACGAGAAAGTCTATTTGTTCCGAGTCAGGTGAAGAAAAAATTACGTAGGTGTCGGTATTTATAAGCCCCTGGTCACATGGGCGTATATAGAGATGTCCTATCGTAGCGTAGGACATTTATTATACGATATTGATAATTAATTACTGGAGACACAGTGGGAACAGATGCCTTGGGTAAAAACTTTTTCAATTAAGAGTCGGGAAGGGTCACCCAGTGACCTTATTAATGGTTTCATAGCTCGTGACTGTCAAACACAGAGCTTGATGTGGGGTGTGTTCTCTGAGTAGCTAATGATGATGACTTGCGCCATTCCTCTTATTAAT
>DWEC01003868.1:0-10260 GCA_018245735.1 Microceris miodesmiata | reverse complement strand
GCCCTGACCTAGACAACGCTTAAACTGATTTTTTTATCATTTACGATCGAATTTCGATCGCTACTGGGCCACTAGTACATATAAATAGGACATTTGCAATTGACGTTATATTGTGTTATAAGTATATAACAGTTTCAATTTTGCCAATATTCAATAACACATAGGCATAGAGAAGGAGCACTTCAACGTATATGTAATAAGCTATTGGCAGTTTATAATGCTCCACTATGACAGGGGGTAGGTACAGTTACAATAAGCTCCGAGGGACAAACAGACTGCGAACACTACGCAAGTTCGTATTGTGTACACGCAGTGCAAACTGACCCTCCGCAGAACACTCGGACATCTGTTCCATATTGACTTAGACATTGCTTTGTATATTTATTAATAGTTTCTCCTCGTCCTCACAAAATACGATATTACTTTACTTTGTTATTGCTGTGATTTGGGGGGTTTGGGTTTAATAAAATACACTAGTGAGACTAGACGGGATATAAAGAATGATTTTTTTCCTTAAAAAACTTCTTTCAATTCTTCTATCACCGTCCGTTGTTAATTCGTCGTTAAGGTGTTCATCTTCAAAGGTTCTTATGGCTATACTTTTAGAACATAGCTTTATTCATAATAGACATAATATCGGCTCTAAATCTATAATTAAAACTGTTTCTCTGTGAAAACAAAATGTTTCGTGTAATTATGTATTAAAAGTAGAACGCAAAATAAGAAGTTAGGTTTTTTATCTCCGTGTATCATCTAGACAAACATGTTGAGCGCGTGTGTCTCACGTCCTCAATACGTGTATCAAAATGTGTTGATGAGCGAGCGGGAAATGAAAACCGTCAAACATCTGTCATCATGCTGAAATAAGCGTGGTATACGGTTTAAGATTTTTACACTGACTGCTTGGTGTCCGCTGTGAAACGAAATGGTGCTTCCATTTAACTGATAGCTTGCGACAGTGCTGCCATTCGTTGAGTAAGAATGTTGCGCAACTACCCACATAAAAGGGCTCTCAAGTGGGAATGCTAGTTCCATATAAATAAAGCCTCACATGATGAAAGGGTTTTAATCAGGTCCACATTGTTATTCAAATAACATTGATTTGTGTAATTATACAATAGGAAAACTTTATACAATCCTGATAGAAATGCTATACACGTAAGTATTTTAATTGTAATTCTGAATTTACGACGAGAAGGTTAGGTAGGTAGGTACGTACATACATTCATTGTTTGGAATCCATTTAGTTCTAAGTCGCTGACAAAATCAAATAATACTTTGCTGGAGCAGTCACAATAAGCATCGAAAGGCAAATACACTGCGCAAATAAACGCTGTGCAAATTCACAGCGTGTATTCACACTGTGCAAACTAAGCGGAGCCACAGAATGCAGAATATCTGTGTAGAGGTCAGAAATTATTGGTTTCGTTTTCCAATGTTCGGCGTATGAAATATTGCGATGTGTGATTATTGGTTTATTGCGTTGTGTGTTTGAATGCGAAATCAAATGTTAAAAAGCGAAGGTAATGAACATGTTGAAATTTGTACATATGTATGAGTCATAAGTGGCAAAGGTGTTGTTTTTTTTTCTATTATTTCTCAAACAAAAATCTTACACTTTTTTCTGTGGTGGGACGTAACAAAAATAATGAGACATGCGAATGTACTACACTCTTCTACCTACGCCTCCGGGGAAATACAGGCGTGATATATTGTTAAAACTAAATCAGAATTATATAGTCCGATTCTAAAGCAGCTGGTGCCTGCACGGATATTTACTCAGGCTCCAGCTCGCTGCCGCTGCACGACCGTTATGTTATCTACGCTGTTCAATATTTGATCCATTTATATTACTCACGACATTTGCGATCGAATGCAAATATCGATTGAACTCTACAAACAGAATCGATATGAATATGCCAATCGATAAAAAAAAACACGGAAGTGAAATAAAACCAGAGTCACGTGCATACGTAGATTTTGGTTACGAGCTTTAAATATCTCGAAACATCTATTGAACGTTTTAGTTATTGTAATTATACATATATTTCCTTACGATAACATTATATTAAAATACACATATGATGATGATGGTTTCTCTATTAATAAACACACCGAGTGTTTAATGTATGCATCGTTTCGGCAAACGATTTTATATCTGTATTCGTTGTTTATAGTTAGAACGGACGCTAGACGGTATTTGCGTTATCGTGCAGCCTGCAACGAGCTGGTAAACTGTACACAGCAAACTCTCTCCGTCAGCAAATACGCTTCAATCTCCTCGCCGGACGCACCCGTACCTTGCTCGTACTTGTTCGAACAAACACACGCGCACCAACAACCCACACACTAGTATCTATGCTCCAAACTCTCGCTAATTATACCTATCTAGAGTTTCGAGGAGATTATTGTATTATACTTAAATAAAATTTATCATTCAACATTTATCAGCCACTGACGATTTCATTTGATCCACTCAATCAAGTTTAAATCCCCGATAACATTATCGTGACCGCTGAAAACGAAACCGTCGTAACGGAATCGTGCGATGGTACTGTACCGCGCTGAACGACTGAACGGTAATTCATCGTGTAAACTTATATCAATCGGAGAAACTCGCGGAGGGAATGTTAATACCGTGGAACAATAGAGCGGTATGTGGGATGGGATGTAGTCGTGTTAAAAGCGCTAATTGTCGATACAACACAACAAAAATAGACTTGTAGATTTATCGTTACGAAGCACAGCGCCATTGTGTTGCCTGTAGTACACAATGCTCTCGGTAAGGCGTCGGCACCGCGCAGTCATTAGTTCCGAGGCGGCTCGTTAATGCCCACAAAAAACCACCGCGTGCAATCTCACGATTGATTCATCTCGACCAACCGCTCGCTATCTGTGTAGCGCTGGCAAATTTATCAATAGCAGCGAGCCGAGCGACTCGTTTATTATGTAACTTAATAGCTAGCACGACCACAATTGACGTAATTAAATATATTAACATGTGTATTTATTGCCTCTAATTCCATTTTATTGCAAATAAGAGATATCCTGTCATTAATGTAAATACACTTGTATCTAAATACGTCGGGTGTTTTATTGAGATATTTGGTTTGTCGAATTGGTAATTCGGTGTATCGAGGAGCCGTGTCGCAAACAATCGAGAGGATCTCGTCGGGGCGATTCACACGCGCTTATGAGCACTCTCGTAAAAAGTGCCGAGTCAAAAAGGCTTCACGCTTTAGCGGGAGGTAAGGTACACAAAGGGCAGTAAACGTTTGGCGTGGACCTAAACAAACAAGGGTAGCTAGGAAGCTGGCTCTTTGTTTGGCGAGAAACATGCGAGTCAATAAACTCCCCACTCTTGAGGCCTCCGCTCGATTGTGAGCTGCCTCCCGCCGTATTGAAGTTAATCTGGCAATTAAGCGACAACCGACCGAAAATACAAACCCATACAAATAACATATTTATCTACATGAATTAATAATAAGTTGTGAATATTTTGGTGATCGATTTGAATATAGATGAATATTTAGATACGTGTCAATCCAACAAGGATCAACATTGTAAATATTTATAATTCTAAGAAAACCAAGTTCTCTGATTGCTATAATACCTTGTTTGTTTTAATATAAGTAACAATTTTATGGCAGAACAACATAAATGTACAAGTTACGTAACAAATTATAGAGGTTGGTATTTTTTAGTATGTGTTACGACATGACTAACGTTAATTGCATATTTTTTGTCTCACAAAGTTTGTTTTACATTTTTGATTTGTGTACTGTTTTTACATATTAATTTGAAGTAGGTATAATCCGTCAGTGTATTTTATTTATAATATTGTCTTTATAATTGTCTTATAAAACTTGTCTTAAAAAATTGTCTTATAAAATATTGTCTTTATAAAACGATTTTGCGATTATTAAACATCGTGTAAACCAGACCAATTTATCGTACCTTCTTCGTTTCTTATTGACATTGAGCTGAGAAATTAAGAGCTCATGAAATTTTTTTTTTTTCCGTAGCCAATGTTACTTCTGGTCACGTTTACAATTTTATCTTACTCGGGCTAACGATAATGTCACTTTAAGCCTGATTACTATAAACCAGCCCACAATACCGTATTTTTTTGATTAATAGGCGTTATAAATATATTATTGTTATATAAATATATTATTGTTTCTTGAATACCTAACTGATAAAAATGACATATGTTTCAGATTGTAAATTACCACATATTATTTCAATTGTTTTATCTCTGTCTATAAACTGTTAGCTTCAAAGCGGTGTAAAATTCATTGTATGACACCATTCTAAACACGTTTATTCAATGTTAATTAGGAAGCAATGATTTGTGTTGCACATTGTCTCATTACTCACTAGAATAATTTTTCGAGTGACTGGATACGTCACCGGTGTCGTTTTAAATTAAACAAGGTTCATAAGCCGTGGTTCGTGTGTTACATGAACTACGCTGCTTGCCGGAGCGCGCCGCCCATTTGCGCAAGTACAAACTGATTAAGACGATACTCGCGAGAACGCCGCATCCAGTATAATAAGTTTGGCCGACTAGATACACCCTCGATATTCGATACCAAGATAACGATGTCTCTCGCGATCCACGCCCACTCGACGACTCGCCGACCGACTCGTTCCTGCCGAGTAATTATATCCATTTGTTTATAATGAATATTAATGACGCGCCTCCTCGTCCGATGCCTATGATTATATACATAAGTATCGGGCTCGGATAAGCAATTATTTTTAATACGGCCGATTATAGTCGCTCGTTTATAATGAGCTCGGAAATCGCGTTTGTATTTAAATGAAATCCGCTTCTGTATTGTGTACGGAATAAAACACTTGTTGTGCTGGCAATATTTCCCGGCCCCGATAATGAGCAGTGAAAGTAGGAGTCGGCGGGCATTATCGATGCACCGGCCGCTAATGTTCGCGGCGGTCTATGTTTAAACAATTATTGCTCCGCCAATG
Source organism: Microceris miodesmiata (assembly GCA_018245735.1). NCBI lineage: Eukaryota > Metazoa > Arthropoda > Insecta > Lepidoptera > Hesperiidae > Microceris > Microceris miodesmiata. The sequence continues at coordinate 5,268 of DWEC01003868.1, read as the reverse complement.
CGATACCAATCGATGACAACGGTGGCCTCCGTCTGCTGCAATAATAGCCCATTTATCGACTCGACTGCCATTTCGCTAGGGAATTATTTATTGGCGCGCCATACGAGCGACGTCGCTTTCAATACAATGGTCCTTTTCGATCGGCGACTGTTTTGTTTAATAAAGTGGAAACGCGGTAAGAGCGCTGCGGGTAAGATAAGCCGAGCGCGGCGTGCATAAATAATTCATAAAAGAGCTAGCAGTCATTAATGAAGGTCGGAACCGCAGTTGGGGCGTCCGTTTGGTTTATTTCGCGAATACAATCGCGGTAAAAGTTCATCTCGAGAGTGGTCGGGCGAGCTCGCCCGCTGCTTCCTACCAACCATCTATTCCAACTTAAACGTCCGCTGTACAAACTTTTGTTTTATATCTATACAATTTTTGTAAGCGTAGAAATAAAGACAAAGGGAATGACTGTTTTATTTTTGGAAGCACAACTTTTCTCTGAAACGAACAGTGGGCCAACCAACGAAAAAGAAATTTTGTTGTAAAAAAAAGTTGCAAAGTGTCTCATTTGTTGTTTATCTCGAATTTCAAAAGTGGAATTTCTAGGGAGGGATACATTTTTTTTCAATGACAAAGCGGCGGCATTAAAATAAATCTCATTGAAACCGCTGACGCCGTCATTGTGTCCGTGGCCGCGAGCGCGAGCATTCTCGGAGACAATAAATTGCGGCGAACAGCCGCGACCGCGGTGCATCTGGGTCACCGCCTCGCCGCCTGCCTCGTGCACTCTAGTCCCTGACAACCGGCGCTGTGCCCCCGACGAATGCTTTCCTGTTTGTTGTTCCACCGCTAATGAGTTTTTACTACCTATTCTAGAACGTCATTTCCATCTCTACCTATTTTATAGCTCCTGAAGTGTAATATTCTGCATTTTTGGTCTTTTTGTAAAATATATGTAGATTATTTTGAAAGTTCTTGTATAATTAAGGAAATTATTTGATATACCTATAACTATAGGTATATATATATCTATATATATAGGTATATATATATATATCTACCTATATATAATTTCCTTATCCGATTAACACTTTTTTCATTAATGTACAGCTCCGAATTACAAAGTGTAGTAACAAACGCTTCTCACAATTAGGTCACAGTATCTCTCTCTGAATTGTACAATGCACTTATCAGTACATACTCGGCTGATAAATCTGCCTCAAAAAAATGCAACGGAAAGAATTCTTCTTAATTACTTTGAAACGCAAAGTTCGATGACAAATTTAATTTTAGTACAATAATAATGAACCAAATGTGACAAAAGCTCTGGTCTCAAAAATCCTTGCCACAAATTATTTACATAATTTCTTGAATGTGAATATAAACACAATTTACAACGTGTTGATGTTAATATAAAATGAGCTGAGAACGGTTGGCAATGTATTAATAAATCTGTTGAGTAAATTTTGTGCGGAACGGAACGTGCGCGAGCATGTCGGGACAAATGGAGCGTCGCCGCAAGATGCAGCTCCAGATTAAAAGCTCGACCGACTAAACCACGTGAAAATCGTGCAAAAAGAGGAGTCACCCGCGGCATTAGCGGATGAGTGTCGGAGCCATTAGTGCGCCCCCCCCTACCCAACTCCTACTCACCCCGAAACCCGACGTACCTCTTTTATTTCTCGCGCGGGGATGAACTCCTTAATGACAAACCTTACTATATCTTTTGTGGAGAGCTCGCAAAAGTACGTATTTTGCGGCCCTTTTGTACGCTTTCTTTTTATTTCAAGCTGTTCCCAGCTGCTTTGTGGGGTTGAAATGTAGAGTCGGTGGAGATTATTAAGTGTTATGCCAAGTATTTGTTCGCTTTATTTGCACAACTGCGTACTGAGAGTTTGGTATTGAAAAAACGTGTTAAAACTGCATATGTCGGTTCTGTAGAATTGTAACTTAACGAATATTAATTTATTTTGAATAAGATGATAGGATTGTTTTTATTCGTGAAAAAAAACTATAATGAAATGAGTGTATATATACCAAACAACGTAAATGAGCAGTGGAAGGCTATTAATGTAAACGATGTAGTTGAATAAGCAAATAAAAACTGTAATATTTAAAAAGAAAAATATTTCCGCGGCATATTGTGGAAAGGAACAGACATTCCGCGTTGTTCTAATAAAATTTCGAAACAGCCTTCGGGCGTAATAGCGGGCGATGGAATGACGGGAAGCGACGAGTGTAATGTAATTTGCGGTAATTCGGCGCGTCGGGGCTTGTTCGCGCCACTTGCTCAGTTTATTTCCAAAGGAACAATAATACACTTGTATTTTAAATCAAAAACGGTTTTTTGCCTAATACGTTAACAGTGACGCGGGAGATTTTAACGTAATAAATTCCATTAAATAATTATTCCACATGCATTTCATTTAAAAAAAACCGTTGCGCACAGTGTGAAATAATATTTAATAATTTTTATTAAAATAATCACACCAAACTGTTCACCATTTATTTCTCTTAATTGGTTTGGTAAAATCTTCCGCGAGATTATCTATTGTTTTATTATTTGTGTAAAATTGCGTGCACTGGGTCTATTCCGAAAAAAAAATTATATTTTATTCCATAATTATTTTTAATGATTACTTACCTAATTGATGTGTTAATTATTATACGGTTTGTTTAAAAGTTCTCTGCACATTTATGGTGAATATTGTAAATATATTGCTTATTGTTTGAATTTCATTATATTGGGGCTACAGGGCGGCAGGGTGGGATGCGCCAAATGTAATTTGCGGTGTATCGAGCCCGCCGCGGCTTGTTCGTGTCACTTCCCGAGTATCATTCCGAAGCCAAAAAACATTTTATTTCAAATTCATTGAAAATCGAAACCGTTTATGTTTATTTAAACGGATGTCGATAATTTGTTTACATTAAATTGTCGCAACCTATAACATTAAGGCGCATTTAATTTCTTGTTTGGGAATTAAGTCAATACTAGTCGATTCCTTCGGTGTCACTTGCTTTCCTTGGAAACGAACCTTTCGGTCATAAAAAGAATTCTACATAATTGTCATCGATAAAGAGATATCACCACATCAGGTTTAGTCATAAATGAGTGATTACTTATAGCATACTCACCGAACATGCCATCAAACATGACGTGGAAAAGCTATTGTATCGATGGCACTTTTTCATAATATTAACTGCTAAATAATTTTTCAGTTATCATTCTTGTTTGTTCTATAGTAAATCGATAAGTACACTGAGTAGATCTTTATTACTTTAGTACAAAAAAATAATAATCGATGTCACTCATTTCTGTTTACATGATGATGGCCGATATAGAAAATACAAATGTACGAAACGACGTACCTACATGATTTCTATAACATGTTTCATTTGGGTTTTTTATTAAACTGCTCGACCACTCTTAACGTATTTATCAATATGCTATTTATTCATAGCCATTAATTCATAGTGGAATTAATTTCCATCGTAATCCGGGTGTCGTAATGTATGCAAATGACCGTATGAAAATATGCGTTAATGACACTGAGAGTTGACCTCAAATGAAATATTGAAATTATCAATATTTTAATGAATAATAAATTTGATGGCGATGTAATATATTTTCGTTTGTATCTTCTAACCAAACGATTTATTCTAACTACTGCCAATCTTACGCTATACGAGTTATTTTTTGTGTACATTAGCATTTTAACATTTCGAATTAATCAAATACGATATACGTGGAGCTTAAACTCCTGGTGACATTCTAACTTTAGATACTCAATATTCATCTAGTACATATACATACATATAACACTGAATAGTCTGTGTGTTTGTTACTAAACATAATAGCGGGAACCGCGTATGCGGAGACAGCAGCGTGTTCGCGTTGACGCTGCATCAAAGCGATCCGTAGCGCGAGTTTCCGATAGACGCGACAAACACTCCACTCTGGTGCAATTTGCGGCCGCTGCGGCCTGCGCTCCTCGTCCACCACCCACAACGCGCTCATGGACAGCTACCACTAGTTGTTTATAACTTATTTTGAAAAATATATTATTTTAATATATTTTGTTACTATATTTTGGTTTCACTTACCCATTGCTGCAGTGGTTAGTGCTGCTGATTCGGGTGTCGCATTTTTGCTTCTTACCCAGGAGATTTATTTTCGTAACGAGTAGGTACATGTATTTGTTTGTGTTTGGGTGTAAAAAAAATAATTTTACGTTACTATATGTTAATATGTAGTATGTAGTTTGTCAGCTGTCAGATGATCAAAACACAAGCTCAATACAAAAATGGTTGTATCGCTAGCAAGGGCTCTATCTGTTCCTTTGCTAAAAAATCAAGTGTAGAAACCATAATCTACCTCGATGACCATGTACGGAGAGGCATACAGTATGTTATATATCTATTATACATATAAGACTGCATTAAACATGACACCACAACAAACGGTCCATTTAAGTAGAGAAGAATGAAAGTGCAATTTGCGGTGGAACGACGTGCGGTCTGCCGCCGCTCGCCGCGGCCGTTGCGCGCTGTTTATAAATGGAACAACTTGCTTCCAAATTCAAATCCTTTATATTTTTGATCTTATCGGGTTTTCTAACTTCAATATCGCCAGTATTACCATAGAATGCAGATTTTCGGACGGTGTATTGCAATAGACTCATCCTCTATTCTATGGTGAGACGTAAGTAAAAAAAATGGTGAATCGTGGGAGCGCACTCTTTGACTACTCTATCGATAAACTACAAACATGATCTTATCTTATATTTGCTATAGTCCTTATCAAATGGACTAACGCTTTCTCCATCGTCCTGTCTAAACAATAGAAAACGATTTCTTAGGCTGTTAGAACAAATGCCTCTTATTAAATCCTGTATGTTTCTGCTGTTAAATCTTTCAACGAGATTAGCTAAACATGGTTTTTGATGATGATGATGATGGTGATGATAGATTTTTTATTGACTTTGTTCCCTACTCCTTTCAATTTCGTCGATACGCAATACATTTTATTTCTTGTTGTCATAGAAATTAATAAAAGAATTACTCATATTTATGCCCAGATTGATGACGAATTAGCGATTTAAATTCGTTTATTGCTACAAATGAATAAGTATCTATCTATTTGAAAATCATTATGAAATCATTTGAAAATCACCAAGCAGTGATAGCCTAGTGGTTAAGAATTCAACCTCTCACTCCGGTGGGCTGGGTTCAAATCCATGGCGCGCACCTCTTTACAAAAGTGCGTTTTAAATTTAAATATCA
>DWEC01003867.1:0-10260 GCA_018245735.1 Microceris miodesmiata | reverse complement strand
ACCTAACATAACCTAACCCAACCTAACATAACACAACATAACAAACACTCTTGAAACCTAACATTTATTAGGTTTTTGGTTTTTGTAATGTTCTGATTTATAAAAAGTTGATCGATATTTCGATTAGCGATTTGAAATATACATGTTTAATGAATTGTAATCTGCAAGTGATTTCTCAATAAGACAAAGGTAAGCACATTTAAAATAACAACATTTTGTTACGAGTTTACGGAGTGCATTCTTAAACGTGGTGTTACAAATCAAAATGTCCCGGGGCGCGTCATTTTTGTGACAGCACTAGACAACATTTCGGCGAAAATGAATTATTCTCAACCCCACCGACCTGGGCATAATCAAATAACACGAGCTGAAATTGATTCGTGATAACCCTTTCCGGGCGTACGTTCATTACGGAGATGGACGGAAAAAGCCAATGTACATACCACTTAAGAGACAATCACAGAGTACAAATACTATTGTACTAACCAAACAGCGACCATGCGGTAACAGTTTTGTTGGACTTTATTTGTTTCCAATCTAAGTATATTAAAAAAAAATACCAAAAAAGTTTTATGTATCTGTATTTACATTTTACAAAGACAATATTAGACCGTTGTGACATTAAGTAGTAATTAACAGTAAAACGTGTGAGTACTATACTGCCCTACTTACCCTTGCAAGACAATACAGTCGTGGTGTTACGTCATCTTTGTCAAAAAATTGTTTCATATAAAATATGCTTAAATACCAAACGACGAATACAATCCAGTTAAAAATGCATCATACTTTGTTTGCAATAACACTTTTTCGGCTAGTTCACTCCGATGTATGAAGTGATTCATAAAAAAATGAATATTCACGTATAGACGACGAAATGCTCTCTATTTAATTGAGTAGTGCGATTGAAATTTTATACGTAAAAATCATTGATAGATTGATATGAGAGAAATGGTTTTCATAACAGATTGATTTTTTGCCAAAGCTGTCGAAACAATTAATTACTTAATGAAAACTGTTTTTTCCAATATACTACGAACTAATAACAATATTCCAGAAAAAACACGTAATCAAAATTGTAACACGGGTAAACAAAACAAAAATAATACGCAATCCAAACACCCTTCAGCAACGATTTGCTGCTATAAAGCAAAGATCCACTTAGCAATAAATCAATACGCGTCTATTTGGCGGACTTCTCTTCCCGTTCAGACACACTCGTGATCTCGCACGCCATTTAATTTCATAAACTGTCGGTACCTGTTAGTGTGTACAAATGGACCGGACATACGTTTCCCGCTTTGGTTTCCCGGCTGGGGTGCGATTCGCACCCCCGTGATGAATTCACCTTTTATTTTCTCCCACTTGACTCGATTGGGAGTGATTTTTGAGCGTGAACAGCCCGCCAGTGTAATTAACCAGTGACAGAATGAAATGTACTTTGACAGTCGTAAAATGCAAGCGCCTTTCGAATACTTGCTTTCCACGTTTTAATCAGTCGATATTAGGTAATACCGCTATTAATTTAGCGTCGACAAAATTGGTATAACACACTAGTTAAAGTGAAGTTAACGGTCTGTTCTCAAATGTACGTATTCCACACGAAAACTATACGAATTCATTTAAGTTTCACGGGCGAAGTTTGCGTTAGCAATGTAACATAACAAGAGTTTACAGAATCTTAGCGGTACATTTGAGCAGTGCCCCTTACGAATAGTTGGTAGACAATAAATTATTTAATAACCCCTCCGCTCTCGGGTCCAACCTGTTCACTTAATCAAGGAATATATTCTGTGCAATCACCTCTTTAGAAACAATTAATTCGGCCTCGATTAGGGCGATCGCACTCGGAATATGTCTTTGCGGTGTTAAATGGGCTTGGGTCCCGTGAATCGTCTGTATCTTCTCTAAATCAGTTTTACCTACTCTCGCTTCTTGACATGTATGCGAAGCCTCCATCAGACATTGTCGAGTGCTTTGACGTTTGTTTATCTCGTTCCTTGAGTTTCTTGTTTCAAAGCAATGAGACTCGTCTATAATTACTCATTCCACAACGTGACCGGTAAAACTTTATTTCTAGAGTGGTTTGCAACTCATGAGTCTTTACCCAACGTATTACACAATGACTGGACATTATATATAAGCTATCAGAAGATATCGTAACTAATCAAAAGTAGAGTTTGATTAGCTTTTTATTTACTGACTGTCTACTATATAATAATATGTATACTATTCACGTTACAAATCCAATAAAGATATACTTTGGGTTATAAATATACTATTCAGTTTTCATTAAATATAAATTAATGTATGTATACGATATAAGCCCATAGTCTAAGTTCACGCAAAGCAACTAATTTGAGGCCGAATGATGAAACTATTCTAAAGGCAAATTTCACAATTAGGTTTCTTGGTAAGTAACAAGGAGTTTGTAAGATTTCACTATTGTGGTGTTAGATGTCTGATGTCGAGTTGAAATAGTAATATCGCAGCACGTGTATTGGGAACATGCTGCTAAATTCTAGTGTACAATGTTTGTAACTAACAAAGTTAAATTAGACTATAGAATTCGACAAGATGTATCCAGAAATTACGAAATAGTAAATTTACATAAATATTCATAATTAATACAAGAACGTATGAGTAGGTACTCGTGTGTCTAACGAGCTTAAGCCATCGTTCTATCAATCATACCTAGGGTTCACGTGCGCGCCGCGTTTGTGAACTTTTAATTTTCTCTTGAACAAATTCGAGAAGGGGTGCCCCATTTGATGTCCAGGCTTGGCGAACTTCGAACGCTTTATTACTGTGTCCGGCTTTAAGTGGGTGTAAAGTTTCAACACCCTTTGATTTACTTTCCGAACGGGGAATAGGTATGCGCTGGGCCGATCGAAATTTGTTTGAGTTTGTATTCTCTCCTAATTCCTTGCTTTTGTGTTTTATTTTTTATCACATGCAGTACCGACTGTTCCTATCGTGTTATATTTACACAACGAATTAAGGTTAATGAGAACCGCAAAACAAACCATAATACCCTCGATCGTTGCCATGGGAATAACAAGGAATACTAACCGCATAATATACCCCACAATTATTACGCTAATACTTTAAAAGGACAACCTTAATCCCCTAATCGGAAGCCAAACTAACGTAGCGCCGTCCCGCATAGAAATATCTTAAATTGGCAACACGGTCCGGCGGGCCGACCATAAAACATCTTAATGAGTACAGCTAGCAGCTGCGAGCCTCCATATTGCCGGTCTCATATCCATGCAAACTACCCACCGACGACGTCTTAGCGGCCTTACTTTCCTCCACCTTGTTTACAAGTCGGCAACTAATTTGTTGCAATATGTGCATAGGACAACATTATGGGCGCTATCTTGCCTGTGCGTGTCTTGCATACATTTAGTTCCTTCCTCGCCGAGACGAGGTTCGGCACAACCTGACCCTTGCCTGTACCCTATATTCAAATTTGGCCCCGGCCGGCCATTTGGACACGGATTTGTTATAAGATTAAAGGAAGATTTCACTTGTGAAACAATATGGCAGACGATTTACATATTTCGTTTCCTTATTAGTTTCGGGATATTTGTTTTGGGGCCAGCGAATTTACATCCTCTTACCGATTAAATGGCCCTTAGGCATCTTTAATGGGGGTGCCGCGTGGTCGTTGTTGGCCTTAGCAAATGTGTGCTTATGCGTAATTGAATATTTTATGAGCCGGAACAATATTAGCGCGGAAACTTTATTGATTTCTACTTCCTCAAAGTTTATAACTTAAAGAACTAAGTTCGGAATTGTACCTGCTTGTTGTCTGATTTGAGTCCTCATTGAAAAGGGTAAACAGGACCTTTCATTCCCGTTTATTCAGTTCGTACATGTGTTTATCGTTTGCATTTATCTGTTGACTGTTTTTATTCCGCGGTTGACATTTGCCCCTCTGTTCCAACAAACTCATCTCGTTCCCGACGAGTTTCTTTCATTCGTTCTACGAGTGCTCGCGGTGCATTATGTCCTTTCAAGTCGAGCTCGCTTCACTTAGTTTCCTCTTTTTCAGTGCGGTCGGGTTAATTTCTGCATCTTTATTATTCGAGTGGCCGGGTATACGGGTGCAGTCTAGTCAGTCTGGTAGCGTAGATTGTGTGGCGGAAAGCAAACTTGAATTGTTGGGTCGCCACCGAGTGGAGGTAATGAACGCACGGGTGGGACATGGTGTGCCGCTGGAGGCGTCTGGTTCGAGCGAGAGGCACTCTGAGGTGGGGGGCGGTGAGGAGGGGGCATCCAGCAATGGAGGAAAGGGAGGATGTAACGCGTCCTGTATGCACAGCGCCGCTTCCGCATTCGTTAATGCAAAAGCGAGTACAGACTTCAGGTGTACATTTTCAGCGCTTGTGTGCTTTATACTCGATGTTAAGGCGTGCATCTTTGTACAATGTTCCACCTTAATTATTATTACATTTTATCTCGTCTATGCTTTATGCTGCGCTCAGCCACGCTGTAATCCTAGCCTCAAGCCGAGATCTAATATAAAGTTATATGTTTACGTATCACACAGGCTTATCAATTTTAACAATATACTAAGTGGCAAGTATGTAACACTTTGCATTGAGGAATGTCTACATTTCCTACATAGTTGCACGTATATGTAAAGAAACAAGTTCCTGAGCAGCTTCTCGTTTTCTTAATCCGTTCCATTCTGTTTTAATACAAAAAGAGTAACCCGCGGCTTAACAATTCATTATGGCATTCGTTCATTTCGGGTTCATTAAAATCGCATTAGGATTAATTTTTCTCGTCCCCATTTTAATTCGCAGTTTGCCAAGGGGATCTCTGGCTGGCCGGTTGCAATCATCTATTGTCAATATTTGTTAAATTTTACCTGTGCCTATGTTTGCGTCTGTGTACGATGTTACACGTAGCTAAATTTCTGGTTATCCTTTTTATATTATCTACTTTCCGCCCTTTCGTTCCTGTTTCATTTGTAGCTATTACTGTTTTAATTAGATTGTTCTATTCCTTAATAATAACTACGTATTCTATTCCATAATAATACATACGATTCTTTTGTGTTTTACTATTAAAACCCGATATGATAATATAGTACACAAGTTTATTTATAAAAAATGACCTAAAATTATTGGTACATTTCATTAATGTCTATGACATTATTTGTAATATTACTATTAAGCAATAAATATTCCCAAATTAAATGTGCCGATCATAAATAATGATTACATTTTTTTACGGTCACAATTCCGTTGAGTTCAATTTGAGTTATATCGTGTCTATAAAATATGACATAAATATTCTATTATGGCGGCATCCATATACCGATGTATGGCGAACGTTTGATGACTTGTTTGTACATTATAATAACGGCCGAAGAAATTATAGTGAAATTATTATTATACCGTTACCCCATATCCGTCATGAGGTAGGCAGAAAGCACTGTGTTTATATAAATATACAGCGGCCACAAGACTGAATTAAATTCTTCTCGACCTACTCGTAAATCATGGCCAGAACCCACGACCAGAAAATTTCCTGAATGCCTCAAAAGTTTTGATCAAACAACAAAAAACTATAATTTGATATTATTAGCGTATCCACCATTACGAAACACACACTGGGTTTAACTTATTACTTACTATGTGCGTTTCAAATGGAATGTAAATCGATATTTTTTCAAAACGATGCACCGAAGCCGTACAATAACATCATTCGCACGCGATACTCGGCCCCTGCCAGGGTGTATCTACAATGTTATTAATTCAGGCATATTAATAAACGGTGTCGCGTTACGACCACACGGATGTCGCAGGAAGCGTGGCCCGCTGAACCATTCCAACGAAAATCATTCTATATTCGAACACCCACACACATTCCGCTGTTTTTCTTAACGATTGTCCTTTTTTATAACGGTCGAGTTAAACGTTTACGGTTATAATTAATTTGTTGTGCGCGAGCGCCAACAAGATTATTTTTGAGGAGGCGCTACATGCTGTTACCTAATATTATGTGATTTATAATAATACATGGTTCATTATAAATAGATGTAAAACCTTTTCCCGTAGGTCATGAGCTAGCCAAAAATATGTTAAATACCATTGAGTCATATATGTATTGGGAATAGCTCTTTCATTATATAATTGGATTTACCTTCTTCAATAAAATGGTTTCATTGTTAGTCTTGTTTAAATTGACTTTTTTTCGGATCGAAATTTTGGAAAATTAACTGATTTATTTTAATTTAATTTAAAATACTCTTTAACAACAGCTATTTAACAGTGTAATTTTACTATTATTCAAACATATCTGAGTCTTTAACGCCGTACAGAAAATCATAGACAATTCTTAGGTAAGTGTTGAGGTTTCCTGACGATGTATTCCTTCACCATTTATCATCGCAGTAATATTTTACTGTTACAATAATATGTAAATATAAGTATTGTGTGTTGTGTTGTTTAAAACAATATAACAAAATGACTTCCTATAATATAATAATAATTACATACCTGATTTCTACAGCTATGAAAAATTATTTTTACAATTATATTCTACTTAATATGTCACAAATATTAATTAAAATCGTATATAAATTAACTTCATTTGTATTTAAATGACAACAAACACATTAACATCATACGAGTGTGTGAAATTGTATAGTAGATTTAGACATCTATTTCTATAACAGTCTAACAACTCACACTTGGCCAGCGTGGCAGACTGTGGTCTAAACCCTCCTGATTATGAAAATCAAATTCGAGAGCGGAATGATTACAATGTTGACTATGAAGAATGAATACTTTTATATATGTATACGAGATGTCAGCGGACATAGACATTTTAAAATTTAGTACTTTACCTACATTTTTTCTGGGTTATTGTGACGTAAAACCTGAATTCTTAATCCAGTTTATACTTTTACCTCTTCCCTCAGAACAGCGTCAGTTGTTTCGCGCCGTGAACGGAACGCATTACGAAATTAAGAAATGTTTATTCTTGTTTTTTTTTGTTTTTTTTTTAATTCGTGCGATAGTTTTATATAATCTGTAAACATAACCAGGATGACGTGGAAATGAAGCAAGCTTCATTTTTTGGTAGTTCTTCAATATTAATACCTTTTCGCTCACTTTAATAAATTACAAAATTATTATTACATTTTCACGCCACGATTGTCGATGGAAGAGTCAATTTTCTTGAAACCGTGGTGCGTTGTTTATGAAGTAAGTGATGTAAGTAAAGGAAGAACTTTAGGTTTGTCTCCGACTGGTCAGTCTGGTCACACCAGCCTGGGCTGAGAATTAGAAGCGTTAGGCCAATAATCTGCCACGCTACCTAAATGTAGAGTGGTCCTTTTTTATCAATAAAATTCGTTAACTGGCCGGTGTACTATCGTTGATCCGAAAGCGATTCCGAGTATCATTTTGAATTTTAAATTTGGAACAAAAATCTTTATACAATGACTTTCTGGCTCGCAGTATATATCTGCAGTACAGTGACAATTTTATGGAATCTCACTGATGGAAAATATGATTATATATGGTACCAGCTTAACTAACGTGTGTTGTTCGGGACGGTCCGACTAATGAATGGCCCGACTAGTCTCCGCCGAGACCTCGTTGCAAATCGCGGGAGCTCATGAGGAAGCACCTCGTACATTGTACAGGTCCAAAACTAGTCGGGCCATCCCCAAAAATTTATACATTAGTTAAGTCGATACCACGTCGATACTCACGAAACATTTGATGGAAAATACTTTTTCAGGTAATCTCCCCACAAATGTCGCTAGTTTGTCATTAATTATTATGATCGACACAGTTAAACATCATTTATTTTCGTTACTCAGTCGTTACACCAAGCGCAGCCCTTATGGAGGCAGAGAGCACCGAATGACCAATTTACTAAATGGATTTTATTTGAATAAATATCTTAATTTTGAAAAATCACTTAAAGCTTAGTGGTATAGTATTCAGCCTATTGCTCTAGTGGTCCTGGGTACTAATTCTGGCTAATACTTTACTAAAAAAATACATTTTAAAGTTTTTTTGCCCGATTTGTGTTAAGGTCACCACCTATTCTATGGGCTTTAAACGTAATTGGTGAAATGTGGAAGTATACTACATTGCTTCCTCTCAACCCCTTTGGGGATTACAGGCGTGATATTACGATTTACTTTTTCAAGGTTGAATACCATTTGCTGTAACGGTGAAGGGAAACATTATAATGCAATGAAAAGTATTAGAAACTACAGCAAATTTGTTTTAATAACGCTCTTTACGTATATAATTGAGTCGACATAGTTATTAAATGTATATTTCTTAACTTAACGATGCACATCTCATTTGGTTAATATGTAAATAAATATAATCTAAAGACTCACTTGACATTTTTACATGTGGACCGCGGCAGATGGCGCAAGAATGTCCATTTACATAATAGCCTCTGTACGTACAACACGCAGAAATCAACTTGACACTCGCGAGAACAGCGCCTTCCCTCCTACCATTTGACTTCGCCTACTAATGTTACCGCTTGAACCGTCCACGTGTATGTGACTATTACGTCATCAAAAGCGAGATGTCTAGTTAATCTCTGCCGGTTATACTGCCAGTAACGCGTCCCACTTATGTCTCTACACCAAATTCCCTGTATAATGAACGGGATACGTACATATGTGTTCCATTCGGTTCAAAAAATAAGAAAATTGCAATGCACTTGCATAGATTTACTGCTTGACGATATTGATTGATTTTTTTTATAACTAAACGGAAGCAAAGTTTCAAAAATGCGGTTACACATTATAACATCAAGCCTGTATCTCCACGAGAGCTAAGCAGATGCGTGTAGTATTCAAACTTTTCACGGGTTAGCTTTTAGAACTCGTGGAATAGAGGGTGAGCCTAATAATATTATTACTCATCATTACTACAAATATTCCAGTTATTCAATTTTTAATTCACATTATTCTTAATAATACTAATTAATTTAAAAGGCACGTAAATATGAGCAATGTACCCATTTTAGGAAGTATTAATAGCTGTAATTTAACACAAATTTACAAACAAACATTTTATGATTGTAGATGAATTGAAGACCACTTGTGTCCTCAAAGCAAAACCGAAACATTACCAAGAAATTGTATTTTTTTATTTATTCCATGAAAACAATCAATACCTTGTCGTACATACATCGCGGCGGGTGTTTCGTCTCTTGGGTATGAGTCTGCGAGCCTCGAGGTTTCCCTCCTTACCCGGACAGTCTCAAGGGGTCGACTGCCCCCAGTGCTTTCACCCCGTCGTCATATGGTGTTGTGGTCTGTCGTCATTGTGGTCGTCACTCGCCGACCATCGATGCTAAGCCTTCCATGAAAGCGTAGCTATCTAAGATGGAAAACGCATGCCTAGGAAATACCAATAAGTACATCCTTGCATAGAAGAGTCTTAAGTTACGTGTACGGAAACAGACGCCGGGAACGTCCACTCTTTGGCCGAAAGGATAAGTAACATTGTGCAATGTGCCTGCCCACCTCAAACTGCATTATCGCTAATGCACCACCGCTTGCATTCTAAATAAGCTCTCCAGATGTAATCTTGCGTATTCTCTTGCGTTTAAAGTTCAAGCATGTAGCTTTATCTCGCTGTTATGAATTAATTTAAATAAATTAAACTGCGCTGTAAGTTACTGCGTTTTTGTCGTTAAATTATATGTTGTATTATTTCATAAACTGACGAGCATATATCGCTCGTTTGCTACTAGCGTGTAAATTCTCAGGTAACTTCACGCCTGAAATCCCCGAAGGAGTAGGCAGAGAAGTGCAGTACACTCCCACGTCTCACAAGTTGCGTTTAGATCTCATGGAATAGGTGCTGAAACTATGGTCAATGGAAATCTCAAAAACACTATATTAAAAAAAGCAGTTCAGAAAGTTTTAAATCATATTTATTCTGTGATGGCGGGGGTCGTGGGTTCGATTCCCATCCACATTAAATATTTGTGTGAGTGATGATCAAAAGCATTTGTTCTGTGTATGGGCCTAAAAAAATATCTATATAAGTATATATTTATATGTATATAAATAGTTTATAAGCCGTATTTTACCACAAAACAACCTCACTTGACGCTTACATTGGGATCAGATGTACATATATTGCAAATTATTATTACTTATTATTAATTGTTATTTAAGTTAATTGTTACTATTAAGTGTTAAGAATTCAGCTTCTCACTCCGGTGGTCTGAGTTCAAATCCATGGCGCG
>DWEC01003866.1:0-10260 GCA_018245735.1 Microceris miodesmiata | reverse complement strand
TGCCATATGAAAAATAGCAGAAAATACTTCAATTAGGATTTAAAATTGATAATTTAATTTTAGAACATTAACTTTATAATTCTTAACAGATACATAAAGTCAATTAACTAGTACATGATATTTTTATGATAGATTGTAGATTGTATATAATTGTAGATTGAAGTTGCTTTTGTTGAAATCGTATCGTCAAAAAAAGATAATTTTTTATCTCATAATAATAGTATATTCCTCATATTATTGTAAAAAAATATATAAAAAATAAACTTACTTTATGAAAGTTTTAGATGATTATGTTATCATATCATAACTTTATGGACTACTGAATAAAACCTTGAAAGTTAAAGAGACAATCAATAACCGTAAATATTACTGCTTTATTTATCTGTCAAAAATCATAGCCGCAAAAAACTACAAATCACTGGCACACTCTTTGATTTATTGATTCAATATATCGATTAACACGATCGTATTGGTTAGCGAATTTAATTAAACATGAATCATACTAAATGGGACTTAATAACTTGCCGGCTGCAAAACTAAGTGACCAGTATATAAACATGTTCAATGGTTAATAAAAGCTTTATACACTTTTGCTTAATTAAATGAAAAATGATGATTGTTCAGTCACACATATAAGGTGTTTATTTCTTGCCTTCTTAGTATAACACATCAAATGTGTAACCGAACTGGCCGTAGGTTTAACATCCCTCTTACTTAAAGTTAGATAAAATATAAAAAATAATGATGACTCAATATCATATCAACCGATATACGTATTTAATTCCACTATTTAATTGACAAATATTTTCTAATCTACACACGTTAAAAGCACTTTTACTGTGTTACAGATACAATACAAATGTTGAACTAGGTCCGGCACAGCCATGGTCCGGTGTAATGTGTTATGCCCATTGGGCTCGGACCTTGCACAGGGAGAGGGACAATCAGTTAAGATTGCGATAATATTAAATCCGAGTTAATAAATCAACAGGTACATTACAACTTACTTAGTGAACGTTTTAATCTATGTTATTGCGGCATAGCTGGCAGGTTATGTCGCCAGTATTATCAATGCCATTGAAAAAAAAATGTTGCCATTATTATTGATTGCCTTATTGGATTGCGCAAATTTAATCCAGCTCCTTTGTGTCTAACTGTACTGTGAAAAAAACAATAAATTATATCTTAAATAGACGGTATGTGCATTGTAGGAAAATATGAATACTGATTTGAATTTGTACGGGTTTTTGCTAATAGTTAAATAAATGCTTAGATAAAGTTTGGAAACAGCACCAAAAAAGCTGTGAACATGTAATAATAACGTGTTTCTGTTTATATTTTGCACATAAAATTGATATTTTATCTGTTGTTCAAAACAAGCAAGAATTATAGCGAAAAATGCACCCGTAGCGCGAACGTCTGATGATGGTTATTGGCGCGAAGCACAGATAATACACTGCTTGTTATCCTGCCCAGAGTTACCAACATGAAATAATCTGTTGTGCTAGCGAACTAGATTCTTGTTAACAATGTTACAACTTTTTTATATTTTGTTACATGATTTGGTATTTTTTTTTAATATAATCTTATAAATATTTCACAATATTTCATGATTTGTACACTTGCGATAATGATATTGGTTTTATATTAAACTTTATCATTACTTGTGATATAAATAGGTGTCTAATTAAGTTAATTATCACACTTTGCACGATTATTTGTTATTGTTCATTATTTAAATAAAAATATGTTTATATTTATTTTTTGTTCATTATTTAATTCATTTTAAGGCGCGAAACCCTAAATATATGTATATTGTCTTTAAACTGTTAAGTGGTTTAGCACAAATTCATAGACAAGACTAAAGTGAACGCAGTCGTTGATGATAGTTATTGTGTTCTAACAACATTATAGGTGCGCTCGCTGCCTGCCCAGGGTTACGGGTAAATGAGCTGTTGTACCCCGGAAACTTTCTTTCAACGTTTTAACGGGCAAAGTTTTCGTTCGGTATAACACTGCAATAATAATCTTAAGTCTGAATAATACCGCACTATTAAATCGTGGAAGCCACAAATTCCATAAATATAGTTTTCTTAAATAATCATTTACAGACATTACTTTTTAATACTAACTTCAGTGTTTCAACATATTATTATTTTCTAATAATGTATCCAACATTGGGTACAGCGTCGACTCCGTCAACATAACCGGTTTCACAACTTTGTTTAGGCAAAATAAATCTTGACCCTTTTCACAATGAGTAATATCTACACGTATCAAAACATACTAGTGAATGAACAACGCCGTTATTAATGAACAATGAATTTAAAACAGCAATTATATATAAATAAGACACAAGTTATCAATAAAGAGTAGTTACTACAATATTTACATTACATTAAAATAAGTGAGACAGAGCTAAAAGATTTAATGACATGCAATATACATCCTGTGTCACATATCTCAATATTACATAATACACATAGAACTTTAATTGTAACTGCATGCAGATGTGGGCGCGATAAAGAAAGCTATTCAGCGATATCGCGCCGCGAATCCAACAAAGAAAGACAAATGCGATACTTTCTTTACACAAAGGAGTGTCCATTCTTTACTAGCGGGTAGTAATGAGCCTACGGTTCGGCTGGTAGCCGTACAAAACAACGGGACATAAATCATGGCCGGCCAGGAAATCATTCATCCTCTGTAATGTTCTGCGAAAATAGGCTTCCACTCGGAACGGACTCGCGACTCTAACGCCCTCTGCTCTAAATGTTTTAAACAACAAATTAAGTTACAATGAAAACATAAATTGTGACAATTGCTCTGTACATACCGACACCTGCTAAATTATTATGATTCAAGGCGTCGTTACCGCGGACATTAATGTCGGTTTTGATGATAACATCGACGGTTTTTTGGGGTCCTGAAATTCAATAGCGCGTGGGGATAGCCTATTAAAAAAGTTTCTCCGAGCATATATCGAACCTGCTTTCATTAATTTTAAATCAGTATACGGAACATTTTAATGATAATAATTATTATCAGACCCACGAAAACCAAATAGCCAAATTTACTTAAAGACATTAACCATTTAATAGAAAAGTACATTTGTGTACTAAATACATTAGATAGTTCCCACTGAATTTTTATCATAACTCCGTATGTCCCACGATGCCTTAGGGATCTCTGTGACCGCATTGCGATGTATGACAAATCGTGACATAACCACCGACTCATCTACACTGCACCGAATAACACAGCTTTTACTACTCTATAATTGAGCTGTCAGTCTAATTTAATCTTTATAATGTTGAGGTAGACGTCTTTTAATTAGTAAAGAAATGAAGTCGAAGGGTAAAGTTATGTTGGTGTGGACGCACAAGCATTCCTGTGGGCCGCTCGCATGCCTCCGCTACCTTCATCCATCAAGCTCTGCGCGCATCACCTTCAACGCGGCAATCGACCGGAAACGACGGACCCACACCAGCCTCCAAATTGGAACGAGACACTTAATAAATAAATACAATTCCATACATCACTATCAATCTTCTCGGAAATACGATTCCAGTGTAGCGTTACAAGTCCACCAGCTACATTTGTACGAGACGGCGTCGCACCGGAATAATTACTGCGAGTTATTCACTCATTCGTCATTTTAATTAATTAAAATGGTTTTTACGGTTGATGCATTTATTTTTACCTATATTTTTTATACCGACCCGTAGTTAACGACATCATCTACAAGTAGGTATATGTAAAAAACTCGCATATCTAATTGCTATGTTTAAAAGTTTTGTGTACGTACATATGTGTATATGTTATATGTTATGTGATATGTGAATATGTTATGTGATATGTGAATATGTTATATCTTATGTTTATAATATATTTTTATTTATTACTTAATTAAAACGAAATATAATTTACTTACACACAATAGCTTGTTTTGCCATCGGTAATGTTCAGACGTATAAATTTTAAAGGTAAAAACTTGGAACACTGCAAAGAACATAATACTTTTAAAATACAACAATTATATGGTAAAACTGAATTATTAGGTAAGATAATATATGTATGCTAGACATCGTTAAACCAACCAGTCACTAGAAAAACCAAGTAAAAATATATTTTATTCGGATTTAAGAAAGAGCCTTCAAATAACTCATTAAAAACTAACCTTAAATAAATTTACAGCTTGTTCTCCAATCCTATCTTGACCTATAAAACCTTGTAATGTCTCCAAAATACATTTTTGCTCGCTAACATTATTTTTATGTCCATTATGCTTCCGAATCACATATCATAAGCCCGATGATACTCATTACCATGCATGAGAACACTATTCTCCGAATGAATATAGGTGACTCGTTTGCACGTATGTGAATCATCTCGCCGTCCCTTTCTTTACAGAGCCCCCCAGATTTTAATATCAAATATCAATATTTGGATGCAATCAATCAAAGTTAATCACGCGAAAGATATAAAAGTAAAATGAATACATTAAGTTCTTTAGTAAACGCGGCTGTTCAGTGGAGCGAGTGTGGCGGGAACTTTTTATACCGGACCTAATAATGACCGATTAGAAAAAAAAGCACACAGAGAGAAGTCGTGTAGCCATTGTATTAAGTATATTGTCGTGACGTAAGCAAGTTTGTACGTTAATTAACTTAAAGCCGCCAACGCAGTGTTCCAACGGACCGCTAAAGAAATTACTGTTTGCGTAATCAACTTAACGAATATAAACGAAGCTAGATTTATATAAACTGCCATAATTAATAAAGAAAAAACATAATCGACTCACAGCCAGTGAGATACAACGAAAAAAAGGGTGTTCTCTTTTTAAAGTTTAAATGAGAATGTCAACATAATACACATTTAAATTGATTTAGAATGTGGACAGATATGTTAAAAATCTTACATTTCGAAACAGCTATTGTGAGTTTTATTTTTTCTTGACGCTTTCGCTATAGACGATTAAAAGTTGGTTAATTAGGTCAGCTCGTGTTCACAGGCAATAGCGATCCGTGGACGAAGTTCTCCAACAAAGAGCCAATAAAACTGAATTGCGAACTGTTGTTTCATTTATTTATTTGTTTGACCATCGATTTTTCTAACTGCACTTAACTGAGTAACCTATTTTCTATAAATTTGCTTCTTATCTACAACATTAAATGTGTAAACGGGTGGTGTATCCGTTAAAAGGCTTAATTAACCCTTGCCACTGCAAAGATGGTTTTTCGAGGGGAAGGAATGTTCTAGAAATGTGAAGAAATGAAAATAAACTAAAATATATTATTAAAACCTAAATTTTATTTATTGCATACGAATAACAATTAGGTATGCTATAGGTCAATTTATATCACAATACCAAATGTACCTATATCTACTAATTAAATTAATTTAGTGGTAATGTACATATTTCATATTATGACAGTACTTAAAATATTAGGTATTGTTTAATTGGTTTATAAGCTGCCAGTAAATGCATTGAAATATTGGCATATTTATGCGTTTGTCGTGAGTGCCGTTTAAACACGAGATGTAATGTTTTACTACCACTGTCATAATAATAAAAAGGTCACAAAACCAACTTCAATCGATAAAGAACAATGTTCTAGAAGAAAGAAACAATATAACTAAAAACATGTTCCATTTACCTTCTTTGGTTAAATATTGATCTTTCTTCTGGATATCACTAAATGTTACATAGTTACATGAGTTTTTACCTGATACCTACGTAATGTATACTATAGCATTTTTGTATTATACTGACAGGTTAATGAATATTAGGCATATTCTTGAATTTCTACAAATTTCTGAACATTCCTCCAACTTTCTTCCAACATCTTCTCCTTTCAACCATTAAAAGGTAATCGATGAACAATGTTTCAGAATTTTAGATCAATGAATGAACAAAATTGAAGCATGTACTGTAATAAGTTGGTTTGTTGTTCGACTTTTCCAATTATAATCAAATGACTGGCACGCTATAGAAATATTTTACGACCTAATTATGCTGCGTCCAAAGCAAACATAGCTATTTAAGAATTAAAATAATAAATATATGTTGATACTCTTTTCTTGACTGCCTCGTTGCTCGAGTGGTTGCACGCGCGACTATCGATCGGGAGGTCCTGGGTTCGAATCCCGGGTCGTGTGCTATTGGATTTTTCTAATTTAGAATTTCTAGTAGTAACTCGGAGTCTGAATCTGTGCCCGGTGTGTGACAATAAGATCACCACCTATTCCATGGGACCTAAACGTATCTGGTAAACGTGGAAGTGTACCAGTCGTCTCTCCACTGCCTACCCCTTCAGAGATTAGAGACGTCTTGTTATGTATGGAGAAAAGAAGGAAATAATTACTAACGATGAGAATTAAAAAACATTACAACGTATATTTACTTTGTAAATATAGGGGTTTCTTGTTTTACAAACGTAATAATTGCCTACCTATCATTAGTAGGAAAAGACAATTTTCTAGAGCATTATTGTAACAAAAAACTCTATCACTTCCAAGATAATTAATCTAACCATAGATTTTGAGCAGAATGATCAAATCTAGTTACTGAATACGATATATTTATTTTCCGTGTGTGGTTGAATTTGAAGAGCTGAAGATCGAGCTCAGTGGCGTGTTATAGGAGAGGTTTTTTCCCAGCAGTGGACGGGAACAGGCTGATGAAGATGAACATGTGTGATTGTGTGTGTGCGTATTGCGTGTGTATATGCATGCGTATTTGTGAGCGTATCTGTGTGTGTGTGTGTGTGTGTATTTATGTGTGTATGTATGTTTTTATGAACATGTGTGTGTTTGCGCATGTGTAATTATCCGTCTTTAGTGAGTACGAAGAAGCTGAACCTCAAGTCGCAGCGCAGCGTTTCTGTTAGTATTGCGTCAGTAAAATTTTTTCCTCAGCGCGGCCGCCTGTTAAATGTATTGTGACGGCTAATAAACGCCGCTCTAATGATTAACGGACCCGTTCGAATTAATTAATCGTGAAGTGCTTCTGCCGGAACTGACTTTCGAATTTTTTGAATCCTTTCTTAAATCTTCTCAACAGGTCCCTTACGGGGTAAGCAGAGAGCATCGGGTGCTGTCCTTAGAGACCTGTCGTGCTTCTTCGAAATCGATAAACCCTGGTTATTACTCTATTTCCTGACCGGAATTACAGCTGGATAAAAGTTGAGTAAACAAAACTATTTCTATAATCTTATAATTGTCACTGTTAAATGAATAAGGAACATTTCTTTGAGTTTCCAAAACATCTTCTGTTTTTATTAAAATACAAACACATCATCAAATATTATTAAAAGTTCTATAGATCTAGAAATATTTCCGGTCCATAAATAAATGTAGCAAACAATTTTTAGACAATGAAATAATCGATTATATCTATATAAATAAAATCGATATAACCAGCAAATATAACGAAATCAAATACCCATTCTATCAATTTACGATACCACAACGACACAATTATACAGTGAAATTATCATTTCGAACCGCAAACATCGAAAACCAGAAGTTTGTTTTGAATAGTTAAAATTGGAATGAATAAGACTGAGACGGGTCTCGTCTGGAAAGTTCGTGCAATATTCCATTTCCGTGCGCGACGCCCCCGGCCGCGTGCACTGCGAATCAAACTCTAAGCAAATATTGACGCTGGCTCTACACAGCTCTACTCGCGGTGCAAACGACTTTAAATGACCAATGTTAAGCATTCGAGTGTCTGATAAACATATAATTAGTGTGTTTGTTACTTAAGTTTTGTTATACTTTTTTGTGGGCACTTTTATCATCAAGTTTTTTAAGTTTTTCATATTTAATTTTTTTAAGTTTTTTCTGTCGGCGATATTATTCAATTTTTTAAATATTTTCTTTTAGTGCATTTTATTGAAGTTATTTAAGCTTGTCTCTGTTGGTATTTTTATTAACTAAACTACTTACAACTGCTATCCTTCCTAAACTATTACTGTTATCCTTCGAGTTCTGAGATATATAAAATGTATAGTTTTATCTAGCATCGTTTTTGATTTTGTAACATATGATCATTGATCGTGATATGATATCATTGGCCTATAAAAATTATATTCTCAATTGTCAAAGTTCCATCGAAGCTAACTTTGAATAAACACTTCGTATCAAATTCCATAAAGCCAGTCTCCTTTTTGTTTATTAACGTAAAATAACGTAACATCGCGCCTGTAATCCGCGAAAGGGTAGGAAGAGGAGGGTAGTACACTTCTATGTTTCATCAGTTATGTTTACGTCTCTCCATGGAATAGGTAGATATTGGACAGTTACTTATTAATATATGTATTTACCCACACAGCTTTAGTTATCGACTTTGATTATAATCTACAACTAGGTGTAAGATTATTTGCATAAATATGTACATATTTAGACGTTTATATATGTAGTTTATTAACTGCCTGAGTACCTACTATACCAGTAGACTATGTATTGGACCGAGAATATCCTTGATTTCTTGTCCAAAACAATGTTTAACTATCCTTATATTTTTTATCCTTCATTTTATTATCCAAGATAAAGTAGACACGCGTAGACTAAACATTGTTTTACTAGTTAATACCAGTTGGTAATAAGTATTTTTGCAACATTTATTTTTAAAAATAATAATGTCATTATTCGTGTTCAAAATATGCCATGCATAATCAGTTTGTAGGTACCTATTTCACATTTATCAACAATTATGATAAAGTATTTAGATTGGACCAATGATAAAATTAAGTAATCATGTGTCAGTTTTACGCCGGGTTGCTCAAGTATTTTTCATTTTCATATATACATAATTATGATACTGAAAAGGCACTTAGTAAAGTTAATTTAGGTATATTACGTAAATATAATCAAAGTACATATTAACATGTATTACTTGAATGCAACTTTAGAGCATTAAAACTTTAATCGTATAAATATTATTTGGTTTAAAATTCATTATAAAATGTTAATTAGTAACACCACCGAAATGTTAACGATACAAAAATTTTCATAACGTCATGATTAAAAATATTATATTGCGTTATAAAACAGGCTGTAATAATTGTATACGTTTATACGGGTTATGTAGCATGATGTAAAGTCACTTTATATGCAAAAGAAACATTACTAAATACAACCATTTAGGCAGTAACTGGCAGTTATAATTAACATACTCATTGTGGTAAGATTAGACACTTTTTAACTAGATAACACACCGCATATCTCATTGTGATCTCCTCAAAATTAGGTACAATAAAGCGACTGATTGAAACAGCGTCGTCGGGTTACGTGTGCGAGCAACAAAAGAAATGTACATGAAATTTTCGCAACCACGAGACTGAGTAATAGGTGTGTACAGGGGAAATAATTAATGTTTCATGGCATCATTATTTCGTGAAACGATTTCTACGCATGCGTGTGCGCTTGGGAGGAGATGTGTCGCTGCGTGCGCAGACGCAGGCCCCGCCTCCCACCGCTAATTGCACCAATCTGCGCGACGACCCGCACGCACACACGCACGCACGCACACATCCATAGCACCGCATTAGGCAAATGCACGCATGTTTTTTGTACTGGCAATTCATTGTTAAATCGTAAGAGAAAATAATGTACCTCCGCTCAGTAATGAGCAGTTATATCCCCATAATCATATTTAATATTAGTTTCACTGAGGCATGCTAATATATTTTTACGTGCGGTGTATGTCACAAGAGTCAGAGTAAAAATAATCAACGATATAAAAGCGAATGCAATAGATGATTGAATAGGAGAGTTGCATAAAGTACGTATAGATGATGGGCATTTAGTGGGTAAAGAGAAGCGGACACGACCAACAGAGAACGGTAGAGTGCGGTATGAAAAACGAATGTTCAGTCAATTAAATTGGTATAGTGATGAGTTGAGCGGACATCTCGTTCATTTACTTAGGAGCGGCGTAATTGAAAATAATCGACTCTAAACGAAACAAAAGGAAAATGACTTCAATCCGGCTAACAGTCGTCTGTCTGAATTAACTTGAAGTAGCAGACTGGTTATACATACATATTTGCACACCTACATACGCACACTGATTTACTATAAATACCAGTGGGTAACTAGGAATACCTACATTGAATTAAAATTATTTCCAATCGTAGGGATATGGTCAGTTAGCATATTGTTAGATCTATGATATGGAAATGAACACTGTATGTACATTTTTGTAGTAAGGAATAATGATATACCTACAAGAAGCATTGAAAATGTAAGTTC
>DWEC01003865.1:0-10261 GCA_018245735.1 Microceris miodesmiata | reverse complement strand
TTAATAAGGAAAATCTCATTATAAAATGTGTCTATCTCTTAAGAGAGTTTAGAAATTATATAGATTATGGTCTCATGTTGTCAAAAGCGTATCTACCCACAGAACTGTAAAGCGATAAAATCAGGCGACTCTGTGTGTGGTTGGGTTTTCGAGTGCGATTTTTCACGAGCGATTCCGTCCTTCGTGGGACAATGTTAGCCGTTATCCGTTACACCAAGTTGTTCTAGTTATGTTCCCAACGTTAAATCTTATCGATGTCGTTTATTTTCAAAAGTCATGTTTAAAATTTTGGATTGATAGATTATCTTGGCAACTATTATAATTAGTATATTTGGTATCATTCAGGTTGATACAATTAAAATAATATATAAATATGTCTACATAAATATCCAAAAACTGGCTACGGTCACTTACCGACAGATTCTGGTTACATAACATCACACTTATATTTCTCCGAAGGTTTAAGCAGAGTGTCGTACTCTACTTTTCACCACTTACACGTGCAATGTATGTAATAAGGGGTGAGCCTATTGACATTTGTTGCTCAAGTCAATTGCTAATTATTATTTACTACGTCATCACCTTCATCATTCACATGAGACTGTCATCATCTACCGATGGACTTAAGCCTCACTAACAGCACGCCACTACGCTCAGTATCCAATTCTTTCCACCCATCACCGATGAAACACTGCGTATATCGTCACTCCACATTATATATTATTATTATTATTAATTATATTATAATAAAAAAATATTTTACAATTTCATCCATTAATGTTTGTAATTTAGCTCCTACGTATTAAATGTATATGTATATATATGTACCTATCTTACTTATGAGCTAGGAGTATTGTCATTAGTCGCTGTAGTTGCTGAAGATACCGCAATCAAATTAATAGGGTTGGAACATGAATTGAATAACAGTAGATTTGCCTACATTGAGAACGGTACCTGGAACGCATACAGATTGGATTTTGGTCACTGTTAAACCAACTAACTACTCACAACATTCTAAGTTTTATACACAAGGTGTTTTGATAGTTTACTATGTATATCCTGAACTATTTTTATTCTCTAAATTCTGTAACATCAAACATCTCTTACCCAAACAATCCGTACACTCAATCAGGCGCATTACAAGTTCGACGTATTTTCATCCCAGTTGAGTGAGTTCGCAAAGGTGGAGATACATATGATTTGTTATAATATACTAATTTTATTATTTTTTTAATCTTAGCTTGTGTTATTTTAGGTTGTCTACAGTTATATTTGTCCACTTCAATAATATATTTGTAGTTGTTATATATAAGGCCGCTCTATCGCAATAGCTTAGACCCTTATGGATAGACGTGATGGAAATAAACAAATAAAAATACATAATTTAAAAAAAAACTAGTACCTTCCCGAAGGCAGAGGAGAGGAGTGACAACACTTTTAACAGTTTTGACATCGGTATAGGTATATATCAGCGGGTGTGCCTATTGTATTGGACGGGGTATAAATTCAGACGCCATGCTGTTACCGGGAATGGCAAGTTAGAGAAACCGATTTATTAGATTAGATAGGTCACATTTCTAGTATATCTACATTTGATTTGATTTGATTGTTTGTCGTCTTTTTCATTTCAAAATTTATATTATTACATTTACTGTTTCAGTATTTCGTATCTACTGTGCGTACTCATCTGTCCACTCCACATAAATTTCGGCAACATCAAGATAATTAGCTGGTATGGATCTCTTGTAGGGATTAGTTCACCATAATGCATAATTTGAGATTTAAAAGATTAGTAGACCTTCACCCGCTCAGCGTCTGTAATTCCATTACTGGAAGATTTCAGCTTCGGAATATTAAGCGAACTACATCTTTTGATTCCAGAGTGAAATGCATTAACAATTTTAATTCTCCTATCATCTCTTTCAATCTTACTATTTCAAGTCTAGATAAAATCGGGTGTACGTATTCAGTTGCGATTTCTTCTCTAACTACTTCAGGAAGAAATACCGATAAAATTCCGCGCATTGAACTCGGGATACTTGAACGTGAAATAAGTACTCGGAGCGAAGGTATATTTCTTCCTTCTGTGTAAGTAATTTATTTATACGTGAATTTTCTTTAAATGTTACCTCTTTAGATTTATGTAATCTTGATACTTTTCGAATAAATATAAGTGGATTGGTTACCAAGACCGATATTCGTGGATAATTACGTCTAAATTAACAATTTAGTTTGACTAAAAAGTTTATTAACGTGTTGACAATGTACAATACAATAATAAAGAATGCATTTTTCATAACCTCTTTTTTCTAGTAACCTTGCGACCATCTCAACTATGTTTCATTAATGTGATAGGTGGAGTACATGCGCAAAGTGGCTGGCAGCGTTCGGATGTGATGAGCTGAAGATCGAGTTGGTTGGAGAGGCCTATGTCCAGCAGTGGACGGGAGTAGGCTGATGATGATGACGATGAAAATAGTAGAAAGTAATTGGGAATTTTACTGGAGGCTACCACAAGTGTATTGGTACTGAATTCTACTGGTACTGAAAAGTACTTAATTCCCGCAAAGAACTCAATAAGAATTTCAGGCGATCCTGTTAGTCGTGTCCGTACATATTCTCAAGGGATCCCACATTACTACACATTATTTCTAACTACAAAATGTTCAAGCCAGTGCTTAAGAGTTTCGACCAGCAGACAGTCATACTTATTAATGTTCGTTTGTTTTCATTGTATATATTTAACAATTGTGCTTAAGTTGGTTAAATTCATAGAGAATACTTACCAAAATTTATGAAACGCGTGTAGATTTTCACTTTATTTATTTGATATTTTATTGTGGATATTCAAGTTATATATAAAGTATAAATGTAACTTATATCTCTTAAGGTCCTTAATTCGCACCAATGTCTATTCTCAGCTCAGCCACGCGAATATGAAATGTTTTGTCATTTGCTGTCCTTTCATTGATATTCTTGAAGTATTATTGTGTTTTGTCTTTTATATATGTATTGGCATTTTTGTGTTCACCATGCGAAACAATATTGACATAATTTAAAAAGAATATAATTTTTTTTTTATATTTACGGTATTATAGTTAAATGGCATTAAAGTATTAAAATGAGCAAAGAAGAGCCGTGAAGCGCAGTGAAAGTGCCGTTCATAAATGGCGATCATCGCTGAAATAAGAGATAGAAAAGCACAGTCATCACATCTTAAGGTATACCTACGCTACCCCGATTTCCCCGAACCCACGTACCCGCTTCTACACCGCTGCATATGCTCTACCGACACATCTTGTTAGAAATTTGTGATTCTAGGCATAACTTCAACGTGAATATCGTTTGATCCTTGTGGTACATAATAGACACGATGTTTAGGTTTTGTTTATAATAGATCCGAATGTTCCTACCTCTGATCTGATTTTATCTGATCCACACTTAACTTAAATGCTATTTATTTCAAGAATGATAATGAGCAACTCAAGAAGAAAGTATTAAAGCACGTGATTCGAAGAGTTCACGAACTGTATGAAAGTCTTCTGAAGCACAACGTAACGATCTAACTTTGGAACCGATAACTAAAACTAGCTCGATAGCTGCCAATCAACTTCACACGTGATATAGAACGAAATTGAGTTATTCAACTCTTGTGGGTTTTTGCTCGCAAAGAACAAATAAAACATTCAATCGACCTTTGGACGGATTGGTTTCAAATTCACATTCGTCAATGGGATGTGCGAATTCCATAATAAATGTACATATGTGGTTTGGTGAATTTAAATAAAGCAGTTCAATTCATTTTCAATTAACAAGTTATACCTATACATTTTCCCTTTTAAATTTTTTATAAAAATTTAATATTTTTTTTTTAATTCGTTCGGTATAAATAGAAAAATAGATTACTTTTCGTTTTGCTTTTTAGGATATAATAAGTTTAATTTCAGCTTCTTTAAGCCATTAAACGGGTGCTCTTGAATTTAAATCCTTCAATCTATTCATGAGAAAGCCACCAATACTGTTGTGTAACAAGATTTAATGTAAGGTAGATCGCAATATATTATTTTGCGTACGTAACAATATACTGTCATTCTAATTTCCATTTTGTAATGTAACTTTGTTTTGGTAATTAATGTTTCCTTTTGGTGGTATAACTCGTATGGTCTTTTAATTTTTAATAATTCGAGATCGGTCATTATGAAGAAAACCACTGCTTAAAGTATCACAAAGCCGAAAGAATAATTAATTTATACCAAGCTAGCTTGACCGTTGTGTCGGGTTGATTTTCGTATTATTTATCTTGACCATAAACGGATCCAAGGCTCAACTTTTGCTTTTTAAAAAATGACAGCGGAAAACGGTATGACATGTAGTGTATTTGTTTTTGGAATAAAGACAGAATTTCTCTTTTTTTCATTCTTATTGTCTTAATCGCTGGATTAGTTGAGTAAACTACGAGTAATAAATAATTAATTCTAAAAAAATATCTTCATGTTAATATTCGAATTTCGAACTTTTGATAATTAGTTAAGTCCTAGATTATTACAGTAAAAAATTATAAATTTTTTACGTCCCTTTTTATAGCCATATTTACAAAAAGGAAAGGACTGTTTTAGACATAATACTCACATTTCAAATTTCGAATAATTACCTAAATACTGGCCACATTCGAGTTAAAAATATTTAAATTTTTCTCGTTCCCGTTATTAGATAACTTTATTGAAATATCAAATGGAATGTTCTAGATAGATCATTCGAATTTCAAAATGCAAATATTGATTTAAAATCGTACAACAACGCAAACGTAAAACAACGCAATAATTATTATTTGTTATTACTTAACTATATTTATAAAGCAGAGGAGCATATTCTAACCATTTGCAACGAATAGGCGTGGCGTGTGAACGACATAATCCAGCTACAGGTATAATTGATAGCTTCGGAACCCAGCTCTTTGTATTTTATGCGGCAGTTTCAATTCAAAAAAGCCTCTGCTTCATGTTTGAAAAATTTCTTTTTTTGCGTTCATGTGACGAAAAACAATGGCTTGTACAAATTGGCTTAATATCTTTCGCATGTCAATAGATTATTTTGACCCAATTGTTAGTATCATTTATCATTTTCTTATGCTCTAGTAACGGTGCTCTACTGCTACAATATATGATGCGTGCTCCTTAACGCGTGGCAGTAGTTCGGTCTGTTTTCTTTCAGATCGGGATGATTAGTGGTGATTATCTAAATACAAGAACCTTTGAATAGTCCTCTTACTATTAAAGAGGGTTCTCACAAAACATCGTTCAGGTCGTACAAGCTCACACACACATTCAAAACTCGTCCAAGTTTTTGCGCACTGTTCCTTGTAGGGTTCGCATCGAGCCGGTAACTTAATTTGCCTTCTCTCTGCCCATGATACACCTGTCCCTAAATCCGTCTACCCTTGAATTTTCCGTGTTCTTCCAAATCGCCACCCTTACAATACTTTTATGGAAGTAACTAGTACTAATAGCTCACAATACTTAGTCCATTATTATTATTGTTGTTATTAATACTATTTTATTAATACCGGAGAGTGATGAATGTAGAAGAAGCAAAGTAGGTCTACGAGGATAGAGATATTTGACTATTCTTGCCCTCTGCTTACCCAGTGAGGGACCTGACGTAAAGATATTTACGTATGTATGGTTTTGTGACTTGCTTATAAATACCAAATATTAAAAATCATTGACCACAAGTCACTGGAGTTCTATTCCAGGGTTATTGACAATTAGCTATCAACGCAATTGTAGTAGTAGTAGATCGGAGTCTGGATTCGTGCCCGGTGCAGGGCAATCACCCCGTATTATATAGTGGGATGTAAACGTAACTGGTAGAATGTGGCACTGTACCATATCTTTGTCTACCCTTTCGCGGATTATAGACTTGATGTTACGTTCAAATGTAATGAAATAATTAACCAAAGTGCGCAGTAGTACCATGTATTTACACACGAGTGTCTAATTACACACCAACAAGGCTTCAATATACATTTTCACAATAAAATTAAAACTGTACAACTCTGTAACAATCTTTTTTATAATGAAATGCAGCACTCTTCTCTGGGGAAATACTTAATGTTTTAAAGTTATACAAGGAATTTTATGAAAGAATAAAAATGGAGGCACATCTACCTGCTTTCTATTAAAAGAATAACCGTTTTTAGAACATAACCTGTCGTGTTTATTGCGGCGCTGTAAAATAAATTTTATAGGATCACAATTGTAAGCCAAGTGAGTGTCCTCTGCAAAGGCAATTTTCTGAACAGCTGCCAAAATAATTCCTGTAATACACTTTAAGAAAAGATATACATCGTAGTTTGGGTGAGCGGTAAATTTTTATTTTGTCTCCGAACAATGTCTTATGGTCCTACATTCGGTCTGCAGATAAATGGCTGCTGTGAAAAATAAAGATAAATGAACAAAAATGCTATTTTAAAGATTTGTTTCAATACCGATATATAGAAAGTGAAAGTTTCCACTTGTCAGTCACCTAAATTTTCGAAATTATCAAGGTGTACCTTGATAATTTCAAAGCAGTCATGATGTGTCTTGATAACAAGACCGATATTTTTAAAATTGTTAAGATGACTTTCAAAGCAAGAATGATAAATCTGTTCGAAGTGCAAATTTGTACTAGAACCATCGCTGTACTTTCCTCTGTAATTGAGAAGTGTGTTTAAAACCTGCTACAAAACCCGTGACGAGTATATACAACGGTAATAGGTTTGGCCCGATTTAGTCGTCCAGCAGTAAAGCGTATGTGATTGTTGGAGAGCTTTGAGAATACTTTATGAACATATAGTATGTCTATATACAATATGTTCCACAAGAAGTTGCTTAGTCACATCAGCAGAAGATGATCATGATTTTATAGTGCTAATTGTATCTTATCTGTGATCTCATGATTCCAGTCAGTATCGCGATAAGATTTGATTTTAAGTAGGATGGCAGCAAAAGTTTAAAATTGTAAGTGAAATATGCAATATATTGTTTCCTTTCATTTTCTATAGGTATTAATAAAAAGAAAGTAAAAGAAAAGTAATATGGAAGGAGAAAACGAAGTACATGTTATTCTAGAACGTTTTCAAATAGTGAATGTGAAGTATATTGAATTTAAAAAATAACAGCAATTATGCAAAACGGAGAACTACAAGTATATCACGGTACATGAGAAATTAGCTTGCTTTTGTTGTGCCCAGTATTTCATAAGCCGGTGTTATATACCAAGGTCGACATTAATACGACCATTAACGGTTTCACCTAGCGTTCTTTTATTGCTGTAACAATTAAATATATCATGACATGTTTGTAGGTTTAAAAAAATCTGCAATAAATTTGACAATGAAAAAAATTTTACTGTCGCGCTCGTAAAAAATCTTTATTTTCATTGCGCTTATGAAGGTTAATTATGCCGAAAGCTAGCGATAAAAAAATTGACGTCAAAGTATAAACATCACACTAAGCGAACTACCTAGCACAATTGCACTAAAAATTCATCAGCATACATCCTATTCAAATGACAAGCATATAATATTGTGTCAGACATATTGTGTCAAATCTCATTAGTAAAATGAAGTACTAAAGCCCGGTAACTATGGATTTGACCCTTATCAGTCTGACAGAAGACCAATGTCCAACAGTCGAAAGGTAAAAGGTTTGATAAATGTGATGGTAGCTGTGAAACTATTATCATTGGAATTTTTTTGGTGGTACTTAACGGATAAGCTTAACAACGTAGTCACAAATTCTGAATCACGTGAAACGGTCACGGCGAAATAATTATTGACAGTACGGTAAGTCTAAGTAAATGAAAATAGAAAATTGTACCAGTAGCAACAGTTCTAATAACTATTAGATTTAATTTTCAAGCAATTCAGAACGTCCATCGTTTTGCGAATGTAAAATAATATAATGGGTCTGGTAGATAAATGCTAGAAAAAGGTACAACTACCTACCTATTGAACCTGACGGGTCCACATATATCCTATATATAGGATATGTGTGTGGAGGTTACATGTAGACTAGAATTCTCTTTTCAAATTTCGGTATCTTATAGAACGAACGATAATTCGAACTTTATATTTAAACTGAGACAGTAATACCCGGTGAAAACAAAGCCTTATATAAACACAAATCACATAGATAATATATTCTGAAGACAAGTTAAATCAAAAGACAAACAAAGTACAACAGAATAAATATCAGAGCTTTTGATTAAAGATATTGCTTGAATTTTTTGATAGCTAAACTTGCTTGCTTCTTAATAATTGATAGGATGTTTAATTTAAATATCGATGTATTGCAGAAGTGCTCTGGATATATTATCAACGTATAAATAGTTACCTACATATATCACATTTATATCTATAGCTGTTACTGCTATAGACATATAAGGCAACTATGATATATACGTATGTATATATGTATGTATATACACAACCAATCTTATATGGAAATAAATTATATGTAAGTATATAGTTAAAAATAGTAGTTTGATTTCATAGATACAACCGTAATAAATCGTCTCTACAACTAGTTTCGTCCTATTTGAAGTCTTTTTTCATAAACACAGGTAAAACGAATACGTGGATTAAACAATAACTAAACTAACTCAATTAAAGCTAGGCCTAAAAGTTTAATCGAAAAGTCTGCATTAATTAGTTTAAGTAAGCTAAGTAATAAATAAAGAGGCAAAATTTATCACGTTTTTCACAGTTGGCTTAAATTTAACTTCAGACTACGGGCCAAATTAAAAAGAGTAGCGGTAAAATAAACACTCACTAAGTATTTGAATTACCGACAACTCAATTTGGCCTATTGATTGAATAAAGGATGAAGACAAAAACCGGCCTGACTAGTTATATAGAAAAAAAAACTTAAGCAAAAGTAAACATATTATGAAGAAGGACTCGTGAACGTTTTGCACATAAATTTCTAGAAAATGAACTTGGTTTTTATAAGCTGCTAGTTATAACGTTGTTCAAGCGGAAATCCATATAATTCTCCTACTACTTTGCCCCTATTTCTCTTTTAGAGGTTGCTTTGAGAAGTATTCTAAGAATATATATTGATTCCTTTAATGTTTCACAAGATACCAAGTAGTCCTTTGACATTGATCTAGAAACCAAACTTGAAACGGTTTAGCTGCTAACATACATACAAATACAGTGACTTTTGAATTCAATAAAGCAGATAATATTTCTGAAACATTGCTTATCATTCGTAAATAAGTATATCAAATGCTTTTGTTACGTATTTTCTTTAGTTACGCAACTGCCAATATTTTGTTGGAAGCCTAATACTTGACGATGAATGATCGTATTAGATGAATGTATCTACGTTTTTGTTATTCGCTAATACTCGCGACTTGTCTGCGTTGTTTATGATATTAACAATTTTACTTATAGAGAAGAAAACAGAAAAAAAATTGAAGGGTAAAATGTACTTTGCTGAGGAAAAAATCGCTATAAATTGTTGTTTTTAGAAAACTTTAGATCAATGAAGATATTGTAATGACAAGGACAACGTGTCTAGGAAGCAAAACGAAAAAAAAAATTATTGGAATCTATCCATTAGTTTCTGCGTGATGCGTGCGACTCGAGGCTAGACCTCTATTATTCTATTTGTATTTATTATAAAACAAAATTAGGCCAATCGAATAATATAAACCTTCAAAGATTCGATATTTTACAATTACATATGTACATTATTACACGTTTCATCTTCTTGCATTATGAATTATTTCTTTTGTTTTCTACAAAAGGGACACAAGTCACACGCGCCATACGAAGTATTACTAAGCTAGATAAAGATATACTTATTAATAGAAAGAAGCATTTTCTATTTGCTTTCAAAATTCATTTTTAAGGGTACGGATTTCCTGTCTGCTTACAGTATTCATTTTTTGAGGGTAAATCTAAGTCTTTGAAGTTAGTACGGGTATCACAGTTGACGGCCTGACTTATGACTCACTAATCTAGCGTTAAATATTGTTTCTAACTTATTGTTACAGGGAATGTTAACTGATGAATTTGTAATAGAAATGCACAGTCATACTCTACTTATAGGAATACGAATGAACGGGGTGAATGGAACGAAATATCTAACAACGTTGTGAAGATTATAGAACATACAAGGGAACATCCAAACACGTATGGTGAAGGTTCTAGATTTTTCCATCTGTTACTACATTTGCACCAGAATTTGGTTCTATATTCATCATCATC
>DWEC01003864.1:0-10264 GCA_018245735.1 Microceris miodesmiata | reverse complement strand
GTGCTTGAAATTCTTTTGAGCGAGACGATTTGTGATAACCCTTAAGAACAGCTGGTACACATGACTCAGGAGTGCGATAGGCCTATAATTCTTCAGAAGAATTTTGTCACCTATTTTTAAGAACAGTACTGTCACGCTCCTGCTCTATGCAACTCATGAAGTACTGGTGTTCTGTTGTCGTTCTGTTCTGTTCTGTTGTCACTCCGTCTTCGCCCGGAGCTCTAATATTCTTAAGATGTGCAAGAGCTACCCTAATATCGCTCAAATCCACACCCGAAAAGAATCTGGTGTTGTGGTACATTAATTTTGCTCTTTGTTCAGTGGCACAGGTCCAGGAGCACAATCGGCATACAGTTATCTGTAGAAGTTAAAACCGAATATTTTTTCATGAGACGCTACAAAAACCTTAGCGTTGCTCGGCACAATCTGAGGGTCGGAGAGTCTGTCTATAAAGAAGCAGAAAAATTTTAACATCTGGGCTGTATTATAACGGATACTAACAATAAAGAAGACGAAATAAATAGTCGCATAAAAAATACTCTTCGTTATAGTGCAGCTTTACACAATGTATTGGTGTCCAGGCTTCTCAGCAAGCGCATTAAGATGCGTATCAAGAAGACAGAGTCATAAGACCTACACTGAGTTATGATTGTGAAGCATGGACACAGACCTGAAAAGAAGAACAAAAACTGTTAGTCACAGAGCGAAAAGTATTACGCAAGATTTTAGGACCAATACAGACTCAGGAGGAGGTGTGTAGACAGAGAAAGAATAAGGAAATTGAAGATCTGGTAGCCGACCCAAATATAATCGGCGAAATAAAAGCACACAGACTTCGCTGGCTCGGCCCTCTTGGGATAATGGGAGAAGGTCGGGCGATGAAATTTGCATACATGGGACGGCCGAGTGGTAAACGCTCAGTCGGCTGTCCTAGGTATCGCTAGAAAGATAAAGTTGCGAAGGATTTGCGCGAATTCCAAGTAGAGAACTGTCCGGAGATGGCGTAGGACAGACCGAAGTGGCAAATCTTAGCGTCGGACGCTAAGACTCATTGTGGGTAGGTTCGCCATGCTGGTTAGTTAGATTTAATTAGTATTGGGAGTACGAATTAGGGAAGTAAATTAATTTATTCCTCCAACGCGCGCAGATACGTGATATTGATAAAGTAAGCTTTCGTACAACGGCTCTGGCGTAATTATATCAATAACGTACCCCTTATTATAACAGCAAAAACAATTATAACTCAAGAACGGCTGAACCGATTTGGCTGAAAATTGGTGGGGAGGTAGATTATAACCAGGAGACGGACTTAGGATATACTTACTGACTATACTTTTTATACTTTTTTCCCTTTTTTATAACGTTCACGACACATTGCAAACGTGGTGTTTGGTGGTAAGTAAATTGATGAACAATGTGATTTACGCGACGATACTTACAGGAAAATTTGCAGATGAAGAAGTTTTGGTTTTGGTCCATAATGTCATTGTTGGCGTAATATAATATGTACATGGTGAATCAGACGTTGCTGCTGTTGGTAATCGACCGATCTTTACGTTGCGGTCATAGATATAAGAGCGTAATTGGTTTAGTTTCAATGCCAATAGTAGCCCAGCGAATGCGTGGATAGAAAACTCCAACACAAATTTATTTGTTCCTGATCCAAGGCTTCCAACAACACATTAATCTCTAGCACAGTACTGCTAAACATGAGCCTTTCTCAAAGTTTGTCACCACACTCGAATCACTCATAAGAATCCATACAATAGCTTCGTTTGATATTGTGAGTTTATATTTCAATTGTTAAACTCTAATCACCCAGATAATATTGGACCTATATACTGTATCATTCAGAGTTAGCTAATTTAGTCCGCCTCAAAATAGAATTATTTTCTTGTTATTAGTAACATAACGATATGCCCGTCCGCACTGACCTGCACTGATGTGTCGTTGCAGTACTCCGTGTGAGTCCATTTGATCACGACCACATTTGCGATAATGCCGACGGCGGTGATGCGACGCCGCGTAGACAAAAGACTTCAACGGGGGTGGCTGCGCGCGCTTGTCAATCCTGCTACTACGTTACTGTGTTGTTACTCATTATTTATTATACAGAAATCACTTTCTCTAACTTTCTGATATTGTTTCCCGAATTTCCTAAATTTTCGCACAAATAAAACTAATTTTTTTATCAATTCTAATGAAAAATATGTTCCTGCAATCTTTTTTTTAATTCAGCTCGCCTGACTTGAACCACGTGGGTAATTCAAGCGTATACATGAAATATAAATTAAATATTATGCAGTACCTAAGAAAACGAGATATAGGTACGTACTTAGTTTATTTACGTACATCGTTATCATTGTCAGCCTGTCTAAGTCCCTCGCTGAATATGACCCTCCTCTGAAGGGTTTTTCCCATAATCTCCACGTTAATCTTGCGGGTTAGGAATCGCAGAGCACAGCTTGTTACACAGCCTACGCTGCTGTCCGCTAGGGTCAGGGCATGTCGCCAGGCTTAAACGAGATGGACTTAGATGCCGGTTATGAAAGTTTCGAATATTGGCATGGAGTCGGGGGATGTATGTTTTCTGTATTCCAATACCTCTACGTACAGCCAGACATATATTAACCCTTTAGCTAATATGTACAGGTTATATTAAATGTGTACTATGTTAAAATATATTAATGTACTTGTATATACGTATATTATTTAAAACTAAAATAAATAAACTAAATAGAAAGATAAATGAATTATTATTATTATTATTATGTTATAACACCAGATCTCTTATGAGGTAGGCAAGTTGCATCAGACCTGCCAAGGAGAAACAAAGCCAAGTCACACT
The DNA here is from genome assembly GCA_018245735.1 of Microceris miodesmiata. Lineage (NCBI taxonomy): Eukaryota > Metazoa > Arthropoda > Insecta > Lepidoptera > Hesperiidae > Microceris > Microceris miodesmiata. The sequence goes on along the minus strand of DWEC01003864.1, from coordinate 7,416 downwards.
TTTAACATTTTATTTTGACCTATATGAGCTGTGGATGCAACGACAAGTTAGAGGGTGACGCACGGATGGCGGCGCTGAGTCCCGGCAGTGAGCAGTGGACAACGGGCAGTGTAAGCCACGTGCGTCACACTAAATCCGATTACAGTTGCATGGAGTCGCGCGATAAATTGTGGGTCGCGCGCGCTGTCGTCAGCGGCGATTCGTTACGTCCCGGTTTACCGAAAAACTTATTCGATACATCGAGAAATATGGCGGCGGTCGCTTTGGAGGCTAATATGTTATTTAAAACGGGCGAGCCGGCGCGGAGCCCCGCGGCGCTGCCACCGGCTCAATGCCGATATTAATGATCGGAATGTATCACTGAGAGCGATGCGAATGTCTTGTTCGGCGCGGATCGATCGCTTGACGGGTCAACAGTCGGCGCGGACGCCGGCCGCCGGAGCGGGCCCCGAGTCGCAGCCCAGGGCCCACCCGCCTAGCGTTTCGATTCAATAAACCACCCTCATCCCGTCCCAGTATACCTAATGCCAGATAGATTATCATCATAGTATAAAAACCTTACGTTAATATTACTTTAACATGTGTAATACGTACGTAACATCATCCTGGAAGGGGTAGGCAGAGCAGTGTAGTACACTTCCACGTTTCACCAGTTACCTTTACGTCCCATATAATAGGGAGTGAGCCTATAACTATACACCGGAGACAAATGCAGAGTTCGAGTCCCTACTAGAAACTCTAAATTAGAAAATTTCAATAGTATTCGACCCGGGATTTGAACCCAGAACCTCTCGCTCGGCAGTCGCGTTTGGAACTACTCGGCCAACGAGGGACATCATGTAAAATACATTATTCATATATAAATTAATTTACATTTATGTTTTCCTGAAACATTTATAAGCCAAGTATATCTTTATAAGTACCAGGGATGACAGCGCCGAAGTGGTTGATTCACAACATTGATGAATATTGCTCACAAATTGTGGCGCGCAAAATAGTAATAAAAGCGCTAAATTCCCACTGACTTTCTTCTTATAACATATATTACCATTTATTCTTATTTAAATGTTTGAAACACAAACTTCCACTTTATGATAAACATCGGCTTTCTGAGTATCAATTCGTGTGCAGTAAGCATTTTAAAAATAAGTAAAATAAATATTTACAATTTCTTATTTCCACTAAAGTGTCTGAACACGTCGGAAAGTAGACCGACAGCAGCTGTGGTACGCTGTTTCGATTTGTTTGCCGCCATTGTAATGTTCCCAGGGTTTGAGTTTATTATTTAACGGGACATATTTACACCATCAGTGCTTACGATGTGAACAATGATGAGTAATATTCAATTTGAGGTCATCACAATGTAAAGCGGGCTTGAAGCATTCCGAATATTTTAATTCACTTGTAGAAATCAAAGTGAGTATGAGTATAAGCGTTTGTGTTTTTTGTGCTCTTTAGATCGGCGCGCGACAATTGATCGGACGCGCCGCCCGGCCGCACCGCCCGGCCGCGCATCGGCGCGTCAGCTACAGCGGGCTTATTAAGCATATTTTAAGTTCGGCCATTTCATTTGGTTCTTTACGTATTGTTGCGTGTTCGTTACATCGCATATATTTCTCCTGTAATCGCACGCATTTTCTAAATAATGATTTATATCGTTTGAAAACAGCGCTTTTACACTATTATTTGAACAAAATACAAAGGTTGTAAGTACACTGTCAGCAAGAGTGTATCGAGCTATTTTTGTGCGCGTAACAATGGCTAAGCAATAAAAGATTGCTCGAAATTAAAGGAGTATTTTATTAATAAATAATTAAAGTTTTGTCTTTAAAGCAAAACTTTCTCTCTTAAAGATTCGGCAATGCAAAGTTTACAAATGATACGCGTACGTGTGCGGTTAACTATGCCTAATACTTAAGAGAATAGGCTTTTCTGTGAGCTTAAACGAGCTCCAACGGAACCCTACCCCATTCCCGAGAACAGTCACGTCACCGGCTACAATGCTGCGCCGGCCGATACTCCGCGCCCTTGTTTATTCAATAAACAGGCCATCTTCGCCGTGTCATCTAACAACTCTTTCTACGTTTTGTGCTGGAGTCCGAACTCGGTAGCGCGCCGCTCTCAGGTGCATCCAGACGTTACATGCATTCCATTTAAATAATAGGATAGATTCTTGTAATATGTATATTCTTATAATATGTAAATAAAACCAATATACTAAGAATGTAAATTCTCGATTAAGTTTAGGCCATTTAACACTCGGAAGCAGAGGAAGTAATATCTGTTTAATTGGAAAGACCTACTGTTTGCACTTGTTGCGCACCATGTCGCGTACCGCTGCTGTCACCGCGTGCATTCACAATGAATATTGTCAAAGCAAAACGTTTGATATTTGTGTTTATGGTAAGAATGACATATTATACCATCCAATAGTGAAGAAGTAAACAGAAAGCTAAATTATACGGGAGGCTGTTTTCTTTCGAAATATGGTCCTTCGTATAAAAGTCAAACTATTTTAAACGGTTTGTTGGTTGAAAACTTTATTTATTTATGTGGGGTAGTAGATCACCTCTCCTAGCAGTCTCCCTATCACCGGTTTAGTGCCGGAGCCGCTCCGACAGTGACGGATGGTCGGCGGTCAGCTTGTAAACATTCACACCTCCGACAAACACACAATACGATTATGTGCTAGTGATTAATACCGCTTTGGTCCTGAGATCACCGTGCACTATGCCCGGAGGAATCCTACCCCATTAATATTTCATCAAACAGATGAATTCTGTGATATTAATAGTGTTCGACAGCACTCTAGCTACAATATGTTTGTTTGCGCCCACAAAAACAGCTTCACGCGTTGCGGATGAAAACAACATATTTGAAAGCAACCCTTTAACGTCCAAATGATTTTGTTGATGTCGGGCAACCGTCGCTCCGTTCCGTTTTGAATAGTCAATAATGTTCGGATCATTAACAAAGATAAATTAACTGATTCAGCAAGTGATTCTTACAAAATTCCTCCCGTAACAACCCAATTACATCGCTAGAGCTGTGAGTCAGTTATTTGATAACCGAGAAAGATGAAAGAGGTTCCAAATACATAAGTACATTAACATAACATATAGCGCTATTACTTATGGACGGGTTCGAGTCACTTATGAGCTGGTCAGCCGATGGGGGCCGTTCATCAAGCGGATCGGCGCTCGCGCTGCTCGGTAAAGAAGTGAATGCTGTTGGCACCGTAATCCCTATGTAAGAGCTCATTTCGTGGGGATTAAAGTTGTCCTGCTCGGTGTAATTTATCAATTTGTGCCTTTCGCTGCGTGTACATATTAAGTACGCGTTTACTGAAATACTGCTCCGCACCGCTCCTCGTCCCCGTTGCGACTCGTTTGGATGCGCGCTCAACAAAATACCTATTCAATTGCCCTTGGACCGATACTTTTTTTATTCTGCTTTCGATTAACTGCAAAAATGTATATTTCGAGTATTCTACACGTACTCGTTTAATATACGCGGTTTGTATGACTACTACCAAGTATTTGTACAGTACGTAAAGATGTAGAAAGTTTTATAAAGATAAAATACATAGACTGTAGAGGGAGCTTCTTAAATCTGTTAGTGTAGTGGGTACTCGGCGCTCGACGCCTGCCCTATAATTATAGAAGTCTTTACAATTACTGGAATATTCCTCATTGAACGATAGACTCATGGCGATTTACCTGCTTGTAAACTGTTGAACTGTTTTGTTAGGATATATTATCGAATCTATGCTCACGTATTTAAGTAAGCATGGATTCAGTTTTCTATGGACCTTGCAGTAGAAGTGCGTAGACAAGCGAGCGGTGCGTACATTGTTTGCGAATCTGTGCCCACTACGATAAAGTGTTCCAATGTGTATCCGCGGTTGTTTTTATTACAACTTAAGAGTGGTCTGTTAAATGGAAAGGCACGCAAGGGAACATATTAGCCGAGCCGCGGACACTCGTCGGGCATGTGACCTAACGAGCGCGCCGCCCGCCTCAACGTTTTTTGGATAAAGGCGAAGTTATTGACTGTTCATTCAAGAACCGACTTTCTGAAAATCTCGATGTTTGCCCTATTACATGTGACGATAAGCTAGTTAACAATTTCGATTTATATGAATGTATAGTTCAATCGAAATCATTCAGTTAGATCGATTGTATCGGATTGATTTAATGTTTCATGGTGCGACGTTCTTACGACTCTAAAACTAGGTTGCTAATTGACTTTTAGCAGTTGATGTTCTTACACTGACTATTGAAATTAACTCCGGTCAAATCAATGTATAATCTTTTGGAAAAATAAAGATCAAATAGGAGAGTTAATATAAATTAAGAAGCCAAATCTATAATGAGAGATAAACCTGTTTGGGCACGTTCGATTACCGCCAGTCTGCTCGATGGCACTTGTATTTAATTGCAATTAACCGTACGCGTATTCTTTTCTCCGTGAAGGAAGTTATATACTCGTAGATACGTAAATAAAATAGTAATTCAAAACGCGTAGGTGTGTACTTTTTGCGTCCTTAGTATGTACAATCAGAATTTTAAAACAATGCCACTGGAATGAAAATGAATATAAGGTGATACAGACTAACAATATTTGCACAGTACAAGCAGCCGGTGCTCGCGTCCCGCCACCGGCCGACTGGGTGTTTGAATTGATTGAGTCTGTCTTCACTTTCAGTTATCACTATATGAATGTGATGATGGGGTAAATGACAAATATACATATTATATTATAATAAGAAAAACCAAACGTTGAACATTGACTACCGAGTAGCAAATACCGTTCAAATGAAACCTGCGTAATTAATGTTGTTTTGTTGTAAAAATAAATAAACATGTACACATACACAACTGTTAAGGTAGCAAATAGTTTTGTTGGCATGAAAGTAAATAAACAGACACATATATTATTCAGTCTTGGAATAAACTTTTAGCTATATATAAAAATGTTAAAATATGAAGTAGGATTATTAGACTTGCATTGCCGACAATGTCGTATAAAATATACTTACTGCATAAATATTTATACGTTTATTCTGATATCCTATTTCTAAATTTTATGTCACAAAAAATAAATGCTCTGATTGGCGAATTTCTTAATAAGTAAATTAGAATGAATTTGAAATTATACGTTTGTGATTTTGATGCGTTAAATTCCTATATAATTTAGGAGTTAATAGAAAATAATGGAAATAGGTCGCTCTCGACGCGTGTGAAACGCAAACGAACTCCTTCGGCCTTCTGACATCTATATTACAACTTGCTACCATCCAACCTAACGAACGCTATATATTGTGAAAGCTGACTGTAAAAAATGATATGTATTCGATGTGCGATAGGGTATACATTGCTATACACAGCTAAAGTACACATAGTGGCGGATCCACTTGTGTCAATTGTTTCAGAGTCCGAGTTGAGTGAAAGAGTTGTCTTTGATCAAATATCAATGTTTGTACAGCCACAAGCATAGATGTTGTTCGGAAAATTCACTGAGAGCGGCGCACTGGCGCTCAAAGGTGAGTGTGCCCTGCTTCTGACTGTGATCCTCCAGCGCCTCTTATGATTACGCTGCATACGTGACACGGCACGCTGAGCACCAGAGGATATTTAACATAAGAAAAGTTATGCATACCTACTGGCAACATTATTAAGTGATAGCTTACATTGTATTTGAGTCGGTTTCATTGAAGGTTCAATCACGACTAAACAAAAGATACTCGTATGAAACAATCAGCCATCTAGCGCATGCAGTATCGACGCGCGATCAAAATCAATGGCCGTAAAAAATGTCCAACTGTATGTAGCGATTAGCTCGATAAGAACGTTTACCATTGTTCCAAGACCACCGCAGCACTCATTCTTCTAAGAAAAGGCCAGCGGGGTATTGGGTTTAGTCTTCAGCTGCTTGTTGGTTTGTGTACGTAACTGTGACAGTCGGCTTTTTAACCCAGGATTTCGCTGAATGTTCACATGTCCGCGGTGCTTAACTAAAATTTCGAAGATTTGCTCAGCTGTTTAATTATCATTAGATCATTAAGTCATTTCCTATATATACATAGGTATATGTATATATTGACGCTCTCAATGATCGCTATAACCGTGAACTAAGCGCGGTGTGTTTTTAGTATACTTGTGTGATGAACTTAACCGCCTGATCATAATTACAGAACTGTATTGTTAAACGTCCTAGTGCTTGACGCGTGAAGCGCGGGGGAGGGGGGGGGGGATTCCACGAGCCACACGGCGCCCCACTGAGATTGACACCGATACGCATCGCCGTTATCGCGCTCATTTATCGATATCGATGACTTACCTATACAACTAATGTTTGCCGACACCCGCCCATTTTTCCATATTGCTACAACCATAAGTTTTCTCAAATAGTAAAACAAGGCGGGTAGTGATTGCTAGCTGTTTATAGGCGACAGACGTAGTTGTTGACGAATCATTAAAAGACTGACACTGTTCTAAGCTGAAATAAGTACCTAATTACGACATCTACGGATACTAAGATTCTCTACTTTAAAATAATTTATACCGACCTCAAGTCGATTAAGTACTTGTTTCAATTAGTGCTTAACTTAGCTCTTTTGGTCTATAAATAAATAATGACAAAATTACATTAGCATACAGTTTGCCTTGCAGCGTAACCCGTCTGGAAAACAATTTACAACAGTAAATAAATTATCCACTGATCATATCGATTTCAAATGTTTTTATATTTCTAATATTGCGAGTGTGTTTGTAAACTGCCTCTTTCTTCTGAAATGCTGTGTTAAGTGGATAGAAAATATTGATTTCTATCCACTTAACTATTGATGGTGGTACACCGTGGCCGGCGACCAACTCTGTACCACCATCAATACCGTACATCCGCTATTGATAGTGGTACAGAGTTGGTCGCCGGCCGCGAGCGGTGCGCGCCGCCACCTGCACACTACTCGAACCGCACTAAAACGAACACTTTGTTTATTCTTGAAAATTTACTTATTGCCTCGTATAATTTCATTATTTTTGTTTCCGTTTGACACTCCACCGTATGTTTCCATAATTTAAGCGGTTGTTTATTTGGAAAGTCGAGAGATTTTCAATTCTCAAAACGAGTCACCTATAACGAATAACGATACGCCTCAGTAAGCATGACAACACGTGTCCCCTAACTTATATTTATGTATATAAAATTCTCGAGTTACAGTGTTGCCATACTCCTCCGAAACGGCTCGACCGATTTTTATGAAATAATATATGTATATTCATTGTTTTAGACGGCGGCCTTTCAGAATCCTTCGCTATCCGTAGGGGCGTACGGCAGGGCTGCGTTTTGGAGCCTTTGGGATATTTTTCTCCTTGCTTCTCAAGGCTGCTTTTGGCGATGACCAACAGATCA
>DWEC01003863.1:0-10265 GCA_018245735.1 Microceris miodesmiata | reverse complement strand
TAAACTTAAAACGCACTTTTGTAAAGAGGTGCGCGCCATGGATTTGAACCCAGGACCCCCGGAGTGGGAGGCTGAATTGTTAACCACTATCACTATCACTGCACTGAATATGATAGGTTGTATTTAATCAGATTAACCAATGACTTACAAGTTCTCGTTTGTATGGCTTATATGGGATAGCAATGATGTTTTTAAAGTGAATATCAGTTTAATGATATTTTTTTGTTAATAGTCCTTTGCTTGTGTGCAGAGCACTGCATTTCCCGCCCATTCAGGGAGCGTCGAGCCTAAAGACCCTGACTGAGGAGCCACGTTCTGTCACGCCGCCGCCAAGAGACAAGAAGGTCAACTTCGACGACGAAATCATCGAACTTGGTACAAAGCACACTAATTAATAAGTCTTATATGTCTTATATATTAATAATATGATAATAACAATAAATTGGAATCCAATGCAGTCAGACAAAGTCTATTAATGTATACAGGAATAGGTTCAATTTTGTTATAGTTTCCCATTACATCTTTTGAATTTTATCCTTTAATTAATGGATCAAATGCAATTAATAATGCTAATATGGTCTTCCAATGGCAGATTCAGCACTGACATGTCATTATGGTGGTGTACCATCAAATTGTCAAATACTTTCTGTAATGTTTATTATATGTGTTATCGTTTCTCAGATAGTGACAACGATTCTACACCGAATTCATCAATCTGTTCCACGTCGCCTTATCATAAATGCTATGGTGAGTATTCTTTTTATATCAACATTCAACAAGAAAAGCGGACTATGGTAACAAGCGTTCACAAGACGTGATCATAGTCTTATTTTAGTCATTTGTTTTTTTTTGTTATTTCAGAGATGTCCAAAACACCACCTTGTGTATTGAGAAAGAATGCAAAGCGAGCAGAGAATGATCTACAGGACATTGTAAAGCTGACAGACATAGAGAAAATCTTCACTCCTAGTGTGGTGTGTATTATATCTATATAATGTGGAGCTACTTTAATTGATCATCAATTAAATTTTTAATACCTGATTAATTTTCAATTTCAAAATGTGTATATCTATAGCTTTTCAACTTCTAGGTAGAACTAATGGAAAAATTAGAACAAAAAGTTACCACTATTGCTAACTTGGAGGAAGAAATAAACAAATTAAATGAAGTAAGCAAAGAAAAAGATGCTGATATGAATAAACTGAAGAGAAGGATTAATGAAGCCGAGGAGGAAATGAAGGCCATTCAATCAGCTAAAGTAAGTTTGCTTTCATTTATTTCAGTATTACCACTAGTGTCCAAGCGAAACAGGTTTTTCAGCCGAAACCGAAATCGAACTTTCACCCTCGCTCTCAGTTTCGGCCGAAAACGAAACCTACTTAAAACATATTTAATTATTTCTATTGCAAACTGAAATCTCGTGTATTTTAACTTATGCACGACACATAATGCGATGCACAAAATTTTTTACACATTTATTTACATATTCTGTTTATATCCACAGTTAAATAAAGTTTAATTACTTAGAAAATATATTTAAATATTTTTATGTCATGACAATGGTCGAAATTGCGGCGCAATACTGAGAGTTATTATAAACATGGATATGCTATTTGTTTGGGATTTATAAAATTCGGGACATTCATTTTGTTATCCTTCGAGTTTCGACGTAGTTGAACATTCGAGTTTCGGCGTGGCCGAGAGATCGGCCATTTTTTGACCGAATCCGAAACTAAGGCCGAAACTAGGTTTCTTGACCGAAACTGGCCGTAACCGAAACCGAAATTTCGGTCGGTCACTAATTACCACCCACTTATTGTAATTAAATAATGTAAGTAAATTGATTGTATTTCAGCTGGAATTGGAAATACTCTGTAAAGATTTTAACACAAAACTAACAGACTCAGAAGTATGCTATGAAACTTTGAAGAAGAAGGCAAAAAGTAGAGAAGAGGAATTGCTTTCCTTATTAGAAGAGCGAGCACCTAAAAAGATGCCAATTGATATTAGTTAGTATATAGCAAATAGATTTTTTTATATATTTCATCTAACAATAACAATTTTTCTTATACATTAAATTTAATAAAAAAACTTATTTTAACAGGTCCATTAGGAGCAAATAATGAAAATAATATGCAAGTTATAAATTCAATACAACAGTCCCATGATATGTCTACAGCGAGCAGTACAGCCAACACATCACATTTATCAGACCAACAAGTCTCCAATCTACAAACCCAACTAGCTATAAAAGATGCCACAATACAGAAATTGGAAGCAAGCATATCTGTTTATGAAGAAACAATAACCAACTTACAAGATAGTAATAAAAAATACCAAACAATGCTAGATGATTATAAAGAAAAATTAGGTTCTGTTGAAAATGATGTGTTAGGATATAAAAGTACTGTGAATACTTTAAATACAATTATAGAAGCTTACAACGTAAATACACAAACTGCAGAATCCGATACATCGTGTGAAAACCTTCTTCAAGAAGTACAAATTAATTTGAGTCAGAATTATGATTTAAATACAAGTGGTAGAGACCTGGATTTCTTAATTACGAGTGAAGAAAGTTCAATAGCAAATAACCAAAATATTCGAAACATAACCCAATATTTTAGAAGAGCTTTGGAATCGAAAAATGAACTTATAAAAGAATTAAAAGCTTCATATGATAGCAAAATGTCAAAAGCTCCTGTAAATATCAAAGTAGATTTGAGTAATAACAATCAAGAAGTCGCAGAATTAAATGATGAGATAAAATTATTGAAATCACAAATAGATGGCAATGTAATCACAATCAATAAAATGCTAATAGATAAAAACAACCGCGATGAGATTGAAAAACAGCTGACTACAAAACTAAACGATTTGGAAAAGCTCAATAGTGATTTGATCAGAAATAAAGGAGAATTTATAAAACAAATTCAAGGCCTGAATAATGCAAATGGAGAACTCAAAGAACATTTGTTAATAAAAGATCAGGAACTGACAACTACTAATGAAAAATACACTAAAGAAATAGAAGACATGTGTCGCAAAATGGGTAACGTAGAAGAAGACAACTTGACAAAAGCCAATATTATTCAATCACTTAACAGAAGACATGAAGAGACACAAGACAATTTGACCAAAGCCGAAACAGCTTTATCAAAACTACAGAGTATTATGACAATGTTAACTGGAAATATTCAAAATGTACCTAATATAATTGACAATTTTGTATTATTTTTTAATACTTTGAATAATGACTTGACAAGCTTAGAAAAAATCGCATCTGAAATTAAATTGCAAAAGCAAGAATTATTTGATCTCATCAAACAATGTGAAATAGAATATTCAAAGGTTCAAAAAAAAATTGATAATATTACAGAAATCTTAAATGACGGTGAATTAATGAAATTTGAATGTGAGAACGTTGGGCAAGATGAAAACGAAGTTATTTTAGAGAGTTTAGAACCAATTCAAAGTACTGACATTCGACATTTATTCCGAGAAGGAACATTAACTTATAAAAGTCTAAATTGTAGAATAGATAGATTAAAAGCAGCCTTAGAATTAAAACAAACAAATTCACAACATGCAATCCAAATTAAAAGGAACGAAATTGCAGATTTAAAATTACATATAACTGACATAGAAAATAATGTAAAAGATGTAACCAAAGAATTATTATTAGTTCGTCAAGAAAAAGATGATGTGACCAAAAGCAGAAGTCAGATATTAGAAAATATTTTAAGAAAATGTGTAGAAATGACAGTACTTTTTAATATAGAAAATACTGTTTCCTGTAAATTAGTTAACGACGAAGAAACAATGTATGAGGGAATTCTATTGACCTTAGATAAAATAAAGAATCACATTGAAACAATGAATACGAGTGAAAATGACAGTCTAGAAGAAATATTAACAGAAGCTAAAAAAGAAATCCGAAAATTAACGGAACAAAATCTACAACTTACAAGTGATATCTCTCGGATGGAAACAACAAATGTCGATTTATATGAACAACTAGATAGAATACGACTCGATAATAAGAAATTAGCAGATGATTTGGAGAACACTGGCGAAATGCTTAATATTCTGCGACAACAGTTAGAGGGTAAAGTAAACGAAATGAGTAATATAGAGACAAAGGCTAAACAGTGGAAAGATCAATTTGTTAACCTCGACTTCTTAATAAAAGAACAGATGTATGCTTTGCAGTTAGAAAACGCTAATTTTAATATAAGATATTCAGGATCAATGAAAAGACGTAATGATAATTATAATAAAAGAAGCTGCTACGCCGATAATAACAATGATATTAATGCTTATAAACGATCAGTTCATAGCGACACTAATGTTGAGCTGAAATCTCCACCAACACTTGTAACTCTTACCTGCAATAGAATACTGTCCAACGACTATGAATCGCTTACTGAAATTAGTTCCAATTCAACCAATACTACAAGGAAAATAGATCAGAAAGCAGCCTGCCAATGTGATAAACTAGAAATAAAATTGAGAGAATTGAGTGACGAAAATATAGAACTGAAATCTATTATTGAACAGTTACAAAGTAAAAATCAAGATTTAAATAAAGAGCAAAGTGAATTGAAAAGCGAGGTAAAGGCCCTCTTAGATATTTCCAACGAATTACATAAAAGAGTAGTTAAGCATAGAACAAACTTATCCACTTTGACTGCCACAACTTACGCGGAAAACAAGTTCTTGGGTTTTCAGATTAAGTTTTTACAACATCACCATAATCGTTTGCATCACGTGTGTCAGAGGGACATACCAGCGTTTAAGCAACAATTACAGGAACTCATGACGCTGCTCAAAAATGAGAATTTTATACTAAATGATAGTTTTAAAAGACACTCACTGCCAATCTTGCTGAATAGTACTTCTATGCTTTCAAATTTTAAAAATGAATCCACTTTAGATGGAGATCTGTTAATGTTAGATACAAACGTGACATTAACAACTTCAGGAGACATTACACTTACAGGACATGACCAGACATGCTTTGACGTAACTCAAATACCTGTTTATAAAGAAGTTGCCTGTCAAACTGCTCTCTTTAGTCCACTAACAGAATCAACTTTGTTAAATTCTCAGATTACCATAAGTCCGAGTGAAAGTGTAGAAATTAAAAGAAAGGTGGAAGAACTCAATAAAGAAAATAACAAACTACGTGAGATGGTCAATGATTATGTAGTAACAAAGAAATCACATAATTTAATAGATTGTCAAACTAGTCCTATTAAAATTGAGAGTCGCCCTGATGGAGAATTATTGCAAAAATATGAAGATAGTTTAAGCACACAAGAAAACTATTTAAAGGAAATTGAATGTCTTACTCAAAAATTATCAATTCTAGAATCCGAAAAGTCCAATATTAAGCAAGAATACAACAATCTTTTGCTCGAAATTTCTTCTGCTGATGTATTAATGAAAAAAATAGCTATGCTAGAAAGAGAACAAGCTTCTAAAGTAAGCGAACTAGAAAAACTTAAATCAGTGTTAAAGAATAAAAATAAAGAAATAGCTGATTTACAAAAAGAAAATGAAAGTATTTCAACTGAAATCATGGAAGTAACTTCCGAATTAGATAATCTGCAGAAGAGTCATCATGATTTAAAAATAAATAATACGGAACTTCATGAAAAATATGTACAACTGCAAAATGAAATAGACACAAGAGTATCTACTAATTGTTCCAATTGTGGATTAAAAGATAATCTAATCAGTTCTTTAAAAGACAAATTGGAATCACAGTCACACATTAAATTAAGCAGAAGTCTCAGCGACTCTGATCGATCATCAAGTTACAATACCATTTGTACATTACAGAGTGAATTGCATGCAGGAAAAGAAGATTGTAATAAATTAAAGGAAGAAGTAACTACAATTAAAAATCATCTAGATCGTAGCAATCTCTCTATTGGTCAAGAGATGGATTTAGACGAGAGCATGGGTGAACCAAATCATTTTTCTTACACCAAAGCTTTCAGTATGGCAGAGGCTAAGTGTAACTTGCCCCATGTGCCAAAAGAGCATGTTCCAGATACATATACTTTAGATAAAGGGGCTTGCTTTAGCTATTACATAGAAATGACAGGTGCTGATAAAGAAGACTTGGACTATAATGTAAAAATTATAGACATTATGAAATTATTGTATAATAATATTTTAGCTAAACATACTAATGAAGTAGAAAATTTAGTAAATAAACTCCGAGACTTCGAAGAATCCAACCAACAATTACAATGTCAATTAGAAAACATCACAGAAACATATACTTGTAAAATAAAAGAAATCAATGAACAAGGTAGTGAACTTGAAACAATTAAAAATATGCTCTCCTCTATTAAGGACTATATACAAAACTTTAGTAAACAGGAACATGATACATTGAACACAGACATCGTTTCAAATTTTAAGGAAAGTGTTTTGAAACCAATTGATACGCAATTTGGACTTAATAGTACAAATGCCTTTGATTTAGTTTTGGACATCCTAGTAAGTAAATTCAAAGGTGACTTAGATGAGAAAAGTAATAAATGTATAAAATTACAGGAAGATGTAAAAAATATTCAGAACGAGCTTGACACAATTAATTTCAATTTAACCCAAATGAAAACCCAACTAACAAAAAAAGAAAATGATATCGATCTGTTGAAGAAACAGAAAGAAAGTATACAAGAAATAAGTAGCGCTGTCACACTACATATCGTACAAAAAGAAAAGGAACTTGACAAAATCATTAATGAAGGTTGCAGTAAACTAGTGCTACACAATGTTCTTAAACAAGACGATCTCAATCAAATATCACCACTAAATAAAAATCTCGAAGCTATATTTTATTTAATCATAAAACAGTTTAATGATAATGATACATGGATGAAAGAACAAAAAATTAATTTCGATCAAGAAGTAGCTCAAGCTAAAAATGATTTAGAATCCGTGAATATAGAAATTAAAACACTAACAGATTCATTACATATCAAAGAGTGTGACTTGATAATACAAACAGCTTTGGTTAAAGATTTAAATGAGATCTATGATAAGAAAAATGAGGAAAACAATGTAAATGTGGCTATTATTAATAAAATGAACCAAGAAATAAATACTTTAAAGGAATCGTTGACCAATAAGGAAACAATAATACAGACTTTAGAAAATAACTTGAGCAAAGAAACACAAAATAATAACCTACAAGATGAAGTTAGGGAACTACTACAAAATAAAGAACTTTTGGAACGAGAGATTTCCAACTTAAAATTGGTCAATGAAGAAATCCTTAAAGAGAGAGATAGTTATGCGACGCAATTACAAGAATGTCATGACAGTATGAAGAAAAATAAACAGGAGTTAGAAACATTGACGTCTCAGATTTTCGTACTGAAAGAGTCCGTTAAAAATAACTTGACTGTCATAGAAGACGCAAAAGAGGAATTGAAAATACTATTCGAAAAAAATTCGCAACTGACCACCCAACTTCAGGAGAAGACGAAAGATTGCTCGCGTTTGGAAATGAATATTAAAACATACGAGAAGAGTGCTGAAATACAAAGCAGAATGATTATAAGGTAAATTGATATATGAGCATATAATACATTTTTGGTTAAAACGAGAATGCAATGCTTTTTATTTTATGCTTAATGGTGTAACTCTCTATCGCTAAACATTGACATTAAATTTTTATAAACGTTATGTATACAAAGGATATACATAATTTTGGGTAGGTTCAGTAACCTATATCCATTGTCTAATTTCATTTAGAATTTTTAATATCTACTACGGCAGAATAAGGAACGCAATTTCTATCAATAAATGATGGGTCATGTAATGTGTTATGGGCTTTTATGCTTTTAAAATCGGCTGTGTCCATATTTATGGTTTCCACTGCTTTTAAGGAAAATCGGATATTAATCACTTCCTATTATGTAACTCCTAAGTTTGTCATATTTTAATGTAACTAATTTTCGTATACTACCTTTGCTACAACTAATTAGTGTGTTCATTAAAAATATGCCACTTCAGGTTACAAAAACAAATAAAGGATGAAAACGGTGAAAAAGAGAAGCAGATTGAAGAATTGGAGAATAAACTTGCAGCATTACAGAAAGAATGTGATATCTTGCACCAAGAAAATAAGGTTTTGAAAGAAGAGGTTCGAGAACTAAAAAGTGCTATTCATATATTGGAGGTACCTGTAATATGTTTTCACACAACACCATCCCTTTCCGCAAGCTTTGCAATTATAAAGAGAATAAAAGATTAAACCAAATTTTAAAAGCTTTGTTTAAAATATCCTAAGACCGTATTTGTTTATTTTTTACATTCCGTATTGATCGGGTACGATTTGGTGAAGATACAGGTCTTAGTAAATTACCTGTTGTACGTTTTCATACCCTCCAATGACATTACCTCTGTTAACTAACAATGACAACCGGTACTGATTATAGCTCTGTGCCTTATTCTATAGCAAAATACATATTTTAAGTAAGTGAATCATTTTAACAGATCAATGATTAACATTGATTTCCCGCCGTACTTGACTTACGTAATTGACTAACATGTCATAAATGTCCAATATAATAACAATTTATATTTTGCGGTACTCCTATTGCCTTGTTCTTTTTTTTCAATAGGCACAAATATCTGAGTTGCAAGAGGAACACAAGCCCCGCCTTTCCATAGATTCGGTGGTGGATACGTCGCGTCGCCGCCGGCAGAGCATACACGACTCCAAGCGATTGTTCGTTGAACACAAACCAGACACTGACGGTTATTTTCAAAATTATAGCTTAGTTTCAAGATAATATGAAAAGTTTAATTGAGATAGATAGCCTAGTGCTTTTATTTCAGCTTTTGCTCTTGGAGTTTTCGATTCATATTTTTGAAACTCCAGTTCCTCATTTTCGAACAGTGAAGTGATGAAAGATCTGATAATTAAATGCAATGTTGAAGTTACAATTCATATATACCAATCATCTTCGATCTCCAAGTTTGTTAGAAATAAGTCTAAATATGAAAAAAATCAATTGTTACTGTTATATTATTCTTAGTTATTTAAATTCCACCTATATTACTGATAACTAATTGATTGAGAAACATGCATTCTTGCTAAGTGTTGAGGCTATCTCCACATCAAATTTCATTAAAATTTCTTAATACATTCAACGCAAAATCCTAATGAGTTGCTTGCGCATTTTCAATACTACAATGTGATTAAGAATTTTTTTAATGAAATCACTATTATTATAAAAAAATGTTTTTGCAGATCATATTAAAATGGAGGCTGTGTTCGGATCTCGCTCCAAGAACGACGAGTTCCTTATGGACGTCGATGGCGTTGATTCGAATAGAAGCACGCCTCTCCGCCTTAGCAAAGGGTAGGTACATTTAGTTTATTATTATTCCTAATTTCCATAACTATTTCCTTGTAGCTGTAATACTATGGATAGAAATATTAATATATTAATTATATTCATTTTTGTTCCAGCCGCGACAGCTCACAATGCAAACATGATCAGGTAATGTGATACATATTATATTCTGTCAATGACTTAAATTCCCACAAAAAAAGACTTGTAACAGGATAATAAATTGAATCATATTTCTTATCATTTATTCTAATCAAATCAATAAAACAACTCATTAAAATAATACACAATTAATAACCGCTGGCATGGTGCGCTTACGCCGGAACCTACAACATTTTTCAATTTGATGCTTCGCTTCTTGACACTGAATTTGTCGACAGGCTAGTACTAAAACACAGTACTGGAATGTAGGTAGTGGCCTATTTATTAGATTCCCGCTCAGTAAAAATATATACATGGTGCGCCGTCCACAGAGCGAGCGCGAGGAGGAGGCGGCGCGGGCGCGGCGCCGGCGGCAGAGCGCGCACGACCTGCTGCGCGCCGCGGCCCCGCTCGCGCCCTCGCCGCACGGTGCCGCGCTGCCCTTCACATTTATATCTACGTATCCACTGCAGCTCATAATCATTAACTGCTTTGTCTTGCATTTATTTACAGATCAGCCAAGGAAGCTGCGAGAAGTGCAGGACTTTGAAAAATCAAGTAGCCATCACGGTGACGGGTACCTCTAATTTTGTTACGTTCTCCCTGAATTTACAATTTTAATGAACCTTAACTCCCTTTTTTATGTTCTTAAACTGACTGCCAATTAATCAATTAGGAATTACTTCCTAATTGATTGTCTCATATGTCAAAGTTCATATTTCGCGGAACCCCACTAAG
>DWEC01003862.1:0-10266 GCA_018245735.1 Microceris miodesmiata | reverse complement strand
TCCAGCAGTGGACGGGAGTAGGCTGATGATGATGATAGTGAAAGTTAAGTATGTATGTATTTGTAGCGAGCAACGCACGTCAACCAGCGTAAAAAATTGTAGTTATATGTTTATTAATAATTAAAATTTCGCTGGTTTTACTTAAATATTCTTGTGCGAATGTGTCGAGAAAGAAGTTAAATATCCCAACAATGTTGATTATATTTGTGCTGAACTGACTTCCAAAGACTGATTTTAAGTGTGGGGTAGGCAGAAAGCACCGCTAGATATCTCAATCCTTATAGAGACCTAAATGTATTAATTATATATTGATTAAGAACGAACACGTCAAGTCCTTGTAAATAAATAACAATTATTTCAAATATAGAGGAGAAATAAAAGCTACATTTTCAAAATGCAAATGAGATATTCTATGAAATCACTTTACACGGCATCATCTGTATAATAATATAATTATGCATTTCATACCTAAAAATAACAGAAATAATAATATTACCTCTATTTCATTTATTACCATTACGGATCCGTATTCATCAATAAACTTTAAGTAACAAAGTATAATCCCATTAGATTTGTAAAAGCTTTTATATGTCTTCAATTCGAATATTTATCACTCAAATATCACGTGAATACATATATTAAAGGCGAGTTCACAAAGCGTTTACATTTGATATTCGTACAATAGCTATGCAAAACAAGCGGCATTCTTATGTAATGACAGTTATGAAACAGGAATCGAGTTGGCCGTTATCTGTTCTTGAATGACAGAGCTTTAAAATAATTATATATTGTCGAGTTACGATTGCCATAGTATATAGAGGTTGTTCGCGGTTTATTCACGCTTGAAATCGCTAAATCAATGTTTGAAAAAGGCCTTAAAGCTAAACTAGACTGATACTGACTAATTATCAAAACTATTTTTTTCGCCCATTCGTCTGTATTCCTCGAAAGGGCAGATAAAAACATTGCAGTACACTTCCACGATTCACATGGTATGCTCTATGCCCCATCATAAAACAGGGAGTAAGCATACATATCAGATAGTAAGATACAAACAGATAGACCCTTAAATCTACACATCTATACAAATAAATAAAATTGGAGTGTCTGTTTTTAGTATTAAAATAAGCGCGTTTTACTAAAGGCATATATATGTATACACGGTACATATACCAAAATAACATTTTTTACTATTTTTGTGTCTGTCTGTCTGTTTATTCCGGCTATTCTCTGGAACTGCTGGACCGATTTTGACGTGACTTTCACCAACGGATAGCTGATGTAATAAAAAGTAACTACTTTAATTTTAGAAAAAGTTTTGACTCCCATGCGAACGAAGTCGCGGGCACAGCTAGTAGCTAATAAAAGTGCCTAAATATATCAAAGCAAATTGCAACACATTATGTCAACAAAGATTCACCAGTTGCCGATAAATCAATCGCAGAAAAATCAGTCAGAGATAAATCAGTTACAGATAAATCAGTCACAAATAAATAGTTTCGTATAAACAAGTTGTACATAAACCAGTTAGAAATATACCAGTTCCGGTCATTTATCAGTCAGTCAGTCAGCAATAGTCGGTCGGGTTAACCAACATATCAGTTATGTTTCAAGTTAACCTAGAAATAATACTCCTCCTGGCGAGGAATCTATTTAAAGTTTGAACCAAGAGGCTACAAATTCAAAGACAGTACAGTTGAAAGTATTTCCTCACTTCAAAGACATAGTAGGCGAAGTTGAGAGAGATAATTTCTTTATGTAATACCTTTTCAGTAGAGTTACCAAAGGATATTTAAAGCTTTCACAGAACGCCGAGCGCAGACTTAGTAAATTAGTTGCTCTCCAACTTTGCCTCCACGGCAAAGCGCTGAAAATACAAGGATTTAAAGTAATTTTAATAACAACACTCCGAACTCGTTTAAGCCCTTAGGCACGAATGTTGTTACAACAATGACGCTAGCGTGACGGAAGTCGTTTGACATTATTAACTACATCGCTTAAGATGTACTTAAAGACTGGCTAGTTGTTTCAGTCATCAGTGACCTTGACAGATGCGGTAGAGATGCTTTAATTACTAGGATATACATTTACATGGTGATCATATATTTGTTCTTTGTCATTCATTGGTATAATTTTGTAAGTATGTTTATCAGCTGCCAGGTCATCATACAGGTTCTGTCTAGATTCGGATCAGTTATTCATATCGGAGTAGATCAGTTTGACCTTTTCCATAACGATGTTATCACCATCAACTAAAAGCCAAGCTTCGTGTTTATCTTCGTGTTCGTATAGATGTCAATACTCTATATTTATCTTATACCCTCCAGACATTTCTTATATAGGATGCATTACATTTAATTTTACTTTTTAGCTGTGATAAATCAATGGTTTGGAGTTAGCCTTCTTGCTCCCAGAGTCTAGAGTTTCAAATTTGGCGCGTGTTTAAACTGTACTATGTATGTAAGTTTTAAACATAAAATGTGACTTTAACAATGAAGGAAAATATAAGGGACTCTACACACCTGAAAGTTCTCATTAAGGTTTTATCGGTATACGAAATATTCCAATCCGCGCTTTTCATTTTGAAAGGAGACCCCTGTCCAACAGTGAAATGATGTAAAGGTCGTTGATTTTGTCCGATCATGCAACTGTTTCTGTTAAGCGAAGGTAACACGAAGGTAACCACGATGACACAAGTACTTGTATGTACGTTTTCTATCTCTAAAACAACTTATCTCTAGCAAACCATTAAAATAATTGAAGCTGATAAGGTTGTGATTGGAGTCATTTGTATATTAATTGGCTAATTATTTTTATTATTACCACATATATGACCTTCCAGTGGGGACATACTCATACGTTTCATATATCTGTCATTGTAAAATACGACACATTCGTAGGCGGATATAGGTCGACATTTACAGAGCACAGGAAGTGAACAGACCGGTTCGCCGCGAAAGCCTTCGGACTGGTCGAGGAAAAATGCCATGAACATTGATTTAATGATGCGTGGCTTTTTGAATGATTCTGAGGCGCTACTCTTTATATACGGTGTGCGTAATACATGAACATTTCTATATACAAAAAAACACTAGAATATACATAATATAAACTAGATAGGAAGAACTAACCAATTATATTAAAATGCAGTGACTGTATTTAGTCTAATAGTCCAATTGTTTATTGACCTTCATTGCTAAGCCGGCGGTTGTAGGTTCAATTCCTATACAGACTAAATATTTATAATAAAGACTATATGTGCTCATTATCCTGTCATTGTAATTTTGGAACGCAAGAAATTTTTGTAGTTCTCACTTCTAAAGAGTTCTGATTTTAAAGGACACATGTCAAGGACACAGTTCTGATTTTGAATTAGGACACATGTCTTGACATATACCACCAGTCCACCTCCCTCCAAACTGACAGAACAATAAATGACTTTTCACTTAGCAGCTGGATTTGGTCTGATGATAGTGCTGTAACACCTGAAACAATTTACATCCTTTAAAACTGATCACCGCGTTTAAATTTTCTATCCCCGTCCTAACTATTATTTGCCAAAGAATATGTATGTACACACGTATATAAGTACAAAAATATAAACATTAATGTAACAAGCCAGCAAAGTCAAGAACAGCGGTACATATTTTGAGAAAAAACACATCAGTTCAAGGAATACCTATTTAAATGTACGGGTAAACACTTCTATGGTACACCCGAAAAAAATAATATAGGTACTTAATTACTTATTACAACCTATTTCAGACTCTCAGGTTATTTTAGTGTGCGATAAAGTTAAATACGTCTAGAAACTTCTCAACTGAATTTAGTCCAAGCACATGGCACGTCAAAGAGGTGTAAAAGTGTGGGCAGTTTAAATGTTTGTTTGGGTGTCCGTGACAAGGTCGCGTTGTGAGAACGACCTCGTGGCCGCAAACTGTTTTAATATCTCGCTGTTTACGAACGCGATTAACAAAAGGTATAATATAACACACGGGTATTACAGGCGACAATACTTCGGTAGCTTGCTATAGAAGGTATAATTCTTTGTTCTCGCGCTTGCTCTTAGTATTTTTTTAACACGTCTTAATGTTAATAGAAGAAGCACGGTAGGTGTGCAAGGATAGGGATATTTGGCACACTGTGCTCTCTGCTTACCCCGTAAGTAACTTGGCGGGAAGATATGTATGTATGTATATAGAGCACAAGTTTCCAAATAGTGTAATTCAAAAACTGTAATATGCGAGGCTTTTACGCTACGCTATGCTCGGATATTTGTGGATTGAGTTTGATATAAGTCTATATTAATTATATTTAATTAACACAATTTAATGATGCGGGATGACGATCTGCGAAAGGCTGCAGGCAGATGCTGAATGAGGCAAGCCGAGGACAAGGTTACGATGGCGCTCATTGGGGGAGGCCTTTGTCTAGCAGTGGACTGAAACAAGCCGATGATGATGATGATGATGATGAACAAAATTTACCTAATGCACCGTTACACTGTCGGTGTAACAAGAAATGTGATTATGAAAATCGATTATATGTAAGAATAAAAAACATAATGTTTTTATCAAGACGAGTAAATTAATAATTGTGAAAAAGGCGCTAGAATATGCCCATTATGAATATAGCATATTTTTAATCCTGAATAATGAAAATAATGTTGCCTTGTAAGAAAATATACAATAATGAAGGTACAATTAATTTAATAAAACGGTAAGTACAATAAAACCAACCGAATATGATTGCACAAAACAGCATGACTTTTTGATTTTGCAAAATGACATTTATAGTTTTAAAAATAAAGTCGAATGTCAATGTCAGAGCACAGATATTAAATACCCACGTCAATATTGTCTCAGTGAATGTCCTGAAGTATTGAAGCTTGAATGAAAATATAGTTTAAATTAAACTAAAAGTAGAACCGTACTAACTATAAGTACTATTTCAGCTGCTACTCCTAATATAGGTTTAAACATGTCCAAAAAAGGCGACCACGCCGCGGCAAAAAGCACACTGGTTTTTGAATTAGACCCCAGCGAATGTCCTTTCCGGGAGTTCAGAGATAACGAATTGGCTTCGGAGTTTTGGGGGTTGGTAAGTGAAAACCGTTACCATGTAACTGGAATACCTCTGTATAAGGAGCTTGTAGCTTAGTAGCACTGGTGTATCGAAAACAATGTTTCATTTACGGTTATGCCCAAAGTTATTATTAGTTATTAAATGAATAATAAGATAATTACTGTGTGTGTAATGTTAATGTGTTTTATTTTTACAACGGCTTCAAAACAATATCAACTTATGCGCCCATACAATTAAAATATAACAGTGTTTGTGCTCCTAGCAATAATTTGTTTACCATTCTAAAATAAACGGCACCAAGTATCTAGGTTTATGGCTAAATATGTAACTAGCCACATACTCAGAGTTTATACCACTCAATTCGTAAAAACCTGTCCTTAATTCATGATCTCTTTCTATCTAAATCGCCTCCGTAAATTATTTCATTGTGGGACGTAAACGTAATATGTAAAATTTAACTTTGTCTCACATTCCTCTGCCCACCCCTTCGGGGATTGAAGGTGGTGGTATTACGTATTTTTCCATAATAGTCCATACATGTTATCCAGGGCCCGGCAGCGTTCAGAGCAACTTTACTCTTAAGTAAAACAGCGGCAAAGCCGTCCCCGGACCACTTATGGGTGGATGACCAGACTCAACCGTTACCCAGGTCTGTTAGGCAGTATCTGCACGGATGGGTGAGAGCGGAGGATCTGGCGCTGAGGCGGTGGGAAGCAGAAATTATGGTTTTTGAGGTGAGCGCATAATAAATGTATTTATTAATATATGAACAACAAAATACGAGTGAACATTTATTTACCATAGTAAAATACAACGCCATATATACGCGACGTGAATTACAAGAAAGGCGTAGATAAGTAGATTGGATTATATTTCATTGGATGCGTTACGGTAAAATGTGTGCTTGCATTTACGTTTATAAATACGTATATTTACGTAACATCACGCCTGTACTCCTCGAAAGGGTAGGCAGAGAAGAGTAGTACGTATATTTATTTATTTTTTGTTTGTTTCTCTTGCACGGTAGTTCTGGTTATTAATCACGCTCTTATTTGGGAAGAATGTTTTATAATTCCCATATAATATAAATGATGATGATGATATAATACTTCACTCCATATTTCACTGTTTTAGATGTTGATATAAAAATATATTTCAATCCCTGTCTCTTGTTTAAGAGCAAAGTTATACCTCATGTGAATATTTAACAATATCCTTTCAGAGATTTTGACACGAAATAATGCTTACAGGAATGACATCGGTATTTTATAACCACCATACAATACATTTAATAATGAATTATTAAAAACATACACCTCTAGTATTATTATTGAAGTTTCAATATTTTTTACTATTATTTTGTTATCATTCTGTTAAACGTTTGATAGAAAAGTAACGCTACCCTTACTGATCATATCACCATCGCAAATTAAAACAAAATACTAAAAACCGTTTCACGTTGTTCCTTTGCTCTACATTCTTCATGCATATGTATATATATAAAGATAGAGAAACGAAAATGTAATTTACATATTGGGTAGAGTTTTATGCAGCGTATCGGCTATAACTTAAAGCGACAAGTGTGCGCGATTGCGTTCGCATATACTCGGCGTGCCGCATGTTCTTCATTTTTAATTTATACAAAAACCCCAGGAAAGTCAGCTTTTCAGCCATATAGAGCGAAGCGCTACTGACAACATTTGTAGAGTTTGTGAAGGAAGTTCAAAATTACATTGATCCTATTAACATGTAACGGTACCCTATAAAACTTAATGTCTTAAGAATTTATAAATATTAAATACATGCGTATCTTCACGCCAAGTTACACACGGGGCAGGCAGAGAGCACGGAGTGCCAAATACCATATGATGTTATCCTAGAGAATTTTACAGGAGAACAACGGAGGTAAGATGTCGGTGATGGACATGCAGCTGACGCATGCCCAGGTGCTGCTGAGATCGTCATTCTGCAGGAACGTCTTGTCGCATTGCTTCATTCTGGAGAGGGTCGACAGCCTCGCGGTTGGTTATCTGTGAATCTTTCTTATTATAACAGTACATTGACAGAATAGGAATCTCAACAAAGAGTAAAAAAAACCTAAAAAGATCTTGTAAGTTCCTTGTCAGGCCAGGTAAATGAGGATGCGTTAGAACCCTGTGTGATGTTAAAAATATATATCTCAACAATATATATATGTATCCCTCTAAGAATGTACGAAAAAAAAAATTGGTATTTTGAAATTCATCGATCTCAGTGACGTGCCATTTGAGAGGCCTATGTCCAACAGTGGACGGGCATAGGCTGATGATAATGATGATGATAAATTGATCCTATCGGGAAACATCAAGCTGCTTATATATAATATCAAAGCTTGGTCCTGTAGATCTAGTAGTTAGTGAGCCTACCAGCTGTGCCGGGGATCGTGGGTTTGATTTCCACCCAGAATAAATACTTGTGTGATTAACAAAAGTATTAGTATTATTCTTTAACTTCTCCAATCTCGTCATTTTTATTTCTGTATGTTCACAAAAAACTAAAGAATATTGATCCTACCATTCAATAATTTGTCTAACTGTCACTTACTATTTTTGTAGTTCTATTCGACGTTAGTTGCAGGTGCTGATGATCAGGCGCGACCTCTTAACTGCTGTAAGCTCGTCTGCTACTCTTTTCACTAAACAAAATCGAGTTCTGTCTGTCCAGGTCGAACACCAATGGGAGAACTTCATCTGCAGTTTCGCTCCAGAGGGCTGGCGAGCGAGATACCATATCTACTCCCCGGGTATGAAGCCAGGCGGTGGTCAGCAGCATAGACCTGGACTGTCGAAGAATGGTTGGTGATTTTTACGTCTCCTTTTTATACCATTTCATTTCACTTCAATGCGAAGGTTTCTAGGAGAGAAGATTGCAGTCCATATTTAAATTATAGGCCTTTTATACCATTCAACATACAGATCTATATGCCGTCAGAGAGCTGAATTAGTAAACAAAGCAATCAGTTACTACAATTGAAAACTAAAAAACGCAATATCACGCCTATAATCCCCGAAGGGGTAGGCAGAGGAGTGTAGTACACTTCCACGTTTCACCAGTTACGCTTACGTTCCATGGAGCACGTGGTGAGAGTGAAAAAACTAAAATTATTGAAAATTAACTGGATACAGTATACAGTAATATGTGATGTAAAAACATTAAAAGTTACTTAACACAGTGACTGAACAAAGAGAATTGGTTAATCAGATTAAATAAGAGAATAATTTTTATTGTTCAGGTTTTTTTCCCACCGGCATACGGAAGGAAATTATTGCAATAAAGCTATCGTTAAAATCTAGTTTCTAGCTTCGTACAATGGAATGTACTCGTACATGCATATAAGTTTACATGTACGTACGTACACTAAATACGCATCTTATATTAATATCAAACTATCGCAATTTTCATATAAATAATGATAATAATCGACCGATTATAATTCCACTGTTGGAATATGGGTGTCCTCTCATATTGAGAGGGTTAAGGCCATAGTCATAGTTTCATGTACTGGTTATGAATTTAATCTCAAAAACAAAAAGCGTTAGTACACATTTAAATGTCTACCATTAATTTGACCTTGTAAATAATAATTATCATGGTCATTGTCATGATCATCATCATCTTTAATGAGCCCGTTGTCCTTCCACTGTTGAACACGAGTCTATCCTTAGTATAAGCGAAGTAAATCATACATCTGTAAACCAATCCCAATCTTCGTATAATCTATCAAATATCTCTCATCCTTTTTTATTTACAAAAATAATTCTTGTAATTTCATTATATATAAATAGGTTTAAATTTTTTATGTACAAAAATACAGGCACAGTTAATATAAACAGTGTCAACTTATTCACTTGAAAATTATGTCGTATATTTTTTGGGTTGCCCAAAAAATAACAGATGGAAATAGTAAAACAAATACTAAACAGTATAAATATAAGGTAAATAAAATAAACTATGGCCACTTAATAACAAAAAAACTTGCCCCGTTTTCTAGAAACTCATTCAGCAGCGCTTGGATTGAAACCCAGTTGTTTATCCAGCGATAAAGTGGATTAACTCATTCTCTAAGTGGATATTTACACCTGTTTATTTCCACGAGTATATTGGATTATTCATTTAATTGTAATGGACACGTTTCAACCGTTCAGTTAGCGAATTGCAATATTGATATTACTATGTAATATCTATGCAATGCCATCTACATTTGCGCGCCAAAATAGTACTAGAATGTAAGTATTATGATAAGTAGTTTCCACATCTAATTTACCTTTTGTAAATTGTGATTATGAAAAATTCCGTGATAATTTCGAATATTATTGTATCATCACTAACGAATGCGCTTGGGTCGCACTGGGTCATGCTTCTCTCAGACTGATATTCATGACCACAATCAGCCTCTAGATGTCCACTACTAGATGTAGACCTTCCCCAATCAGCGCCACTCCTTTCGGTCCTGGGCCTTCCGAATCCAGCAGCTTCACGCTGTCTTCTTCATATTGATATTTGGAAATACGGTGTTCTTATGAACAATTATGTATATAAGTCAGACAATTATAAACTTGTCTGACTTACAAACTTGTCTGGTTTACTGGAAACTCTAGACTAATTTATAAATCAGCGTAGATGAAAAGGATCTAACGATTGGTTTAAGTAACACAGCGTACATTATATCACGCCTGTATGTTCCCGTAACGAGAGGCAGAGGAGTGTAGTTTATTAAACCATTCCCCAGGTATGTTATACGTCCGACTATACAAAAGACATTGAGCGTATTGTTTTACACCGGGCACAACACTAATAAGTATAATCATTATATATGTTCATTATTGGATGGCGATGGCGCTCATTGGGGGAGGCCTATGTCCAGCAGTGGACTGAAATAGGCTGATGACAACGACGACGATGACGATTATTAAATGTTTCGTGAGTGTTTATACACATGATTATATAAGTACTGGATTGATGTTGCTCACGATGAACAAAAAGAAAAGGTATTTGGATGAAAACTTCTGTATTTCCTTAGCTTTTAGACTACAGAATAAATTAGGTGTGCAGTCTGTAGGGTGTATGCAAGTAGTCAATCGAAAAGTGTTGTGATTGGATGGGTGATTGTGACGAGTATGTGACGTTGGTGTGTAAGATGTT
>DWEC01003861.1:0-10266 GCA_018245735.1 Microceris miodesmiata | reverse complement strand
TCCCCTGTTGGAATATGGGTCTCCTCTCATATTAAGAGGGGTAAGGCCATAGTCTGCCACGTTGGCCAAGTGCGGGTTGGCAGACTTCACTGACTTATACAATACGTATACAATGCTGCCGCTATATACCCTACTAATAAAAGGCTAAAGAAAACACCAGTCTACTCATATGTATTTACATCTAAATCTGACAAGAGAAGGTTGTATAGTCTATTTAATATGTACAAAAATAATCCTCAAGTGGCAATAATCTGAACATGAAATGTAACAGTCACTTGTTACACAGCGAAACACGCATTTTATGCTCAATTTAATGTGACATAGCGCGACAAGAGGCACTGTGAGAAGAATAATCTTATAAAAATGTGAGAACCGCAAAACGATCTTTCCAGAAAAATATACTCTTCAACTGCCATGAAATTTTCTAGACTGATTAATTAATAACTAGTTATTTTACACAGTTTATACATCTTGATGATCATGATTCATGAATGTTCACACTTCTTGGAGTTTGGCTGTATATTTTACAAGAATATTTTGCTATTATGGTGATGTAATTAAGTTATATTTAAGAAAGCATTTTTAACGACTAATAAAATTTAATCACATCATATGTACTCGTAGTTTTGTTCTACATGGAGCGGTGTGACTAAAAAACAGTCTATTTTAGTCATCCCAATGTCTATTTTGATCATTACTTATTTGTCTGCTATTAAAATAGTTAGGATTCTACTGACTTCACATGTCGTGCGATACGATGTTTTTATTTTTGAAACATTCATTTATTATACCACTGATATTCGTGGTTAATTTAGGAGCGTTTGATTTAGTTCAATGATGTTTATTAAGTTTAGGTACATTTACAGAATACTTGCTGATACGAGAACAAATAAAGATAAGGCGTCCATTCGAAAGATCGATATACAAAACACAGTAATGAAACCAGTTCATATAAACACTGGGCACACAAGAGTCATTGATACGTAAATTGGGTATCTAAAATGAATGAGCGAATGGACGAAGTTTATCGCCACGTAGCCGTGTACTGGTGTTGCAGCAAAACGGACGATAACGCATAGAGCACTACACGCATTCATTTATCGAGACAAGAGAATTTAGGAATGGCCGACTTAGCCAAGTATTGCTTACGCACTTACATATCCGTGTTCATTAGATAAAGGGTACAAAAAACTTGTCATCATATCCTTTTCAAATATCGAACGGCTGTAGGATTAAAGTGCCGCTGCACCTTATCTCGTGCAGACATCTTTTAAAAAACAAACATAAGGTATATTCTCTTTTTGTCGTCTTTTTTCATCGTAACCCGCAGGATGTGTTAGAGTCGTTAAGCCCTTTTAAGTGTTAAACCATGTAACTGAATATTCGAGCGTATAAGGGTCCGGTCTATTTGTCAAATAATGTAAAAAAGTTAATCTTAGAGAAATCGGACCCAATGACATGAATTTCGTTAAAGACATCACAGGACAGCAAAAAAATGCCGATGACATGTTGGTTGCTAACCGTGGGTGACGCAGGATGGCCGTGGTACCTGCCACGACGGTTTTTATCAAAGCAAGGCCTTCGGTAGGTATCATTAAAGTATTAAATTTACGATAAGGTTAGCCCCCATACAGAAATAAATCGGCTTTCTTGCTAATGTGTTAAACCAGGGCGCTTACCTAATTTGTACTCAAATTAAAAATTTGGTAAATTTTCCAACTATTATTTATACAGATTCATATTCAAAGTTCAATCCGGAGACCCACTTTTTTAATATTTTGCCTTAATAATATCTTCTATCTACTCAACACGGGTTGCTACAAAGCTTAAATTTTATAAAACATGCAATAGTACATGGGGGAAAAAAACGAAAAACGCAATTCTAGATGCAAAGTGCCTACTCTATGATACAATAACATGAGCTTTAAATATAAAGACATGTCTTCGCCTTAATTAATGCCAAATACTGCAGACTTAAAACAACACTGAATAATAATATTATTGTTATAAGCTTTACATCCAGGAAAAAAGTTTTTTAAATGTTAGCATTTTCATACACCGCATTTTATTTGCGGTAGTCAGCGTCCGAGCAAACTAACAGGTTTGTTGAAGTTGATATACGGAAATAAAATTTCTAAACGCGGTGAAACTGTTGGTTACAGTTAGCACTGGATTAGAGATAAATGAAGTTTCACGAGACTAAAGCTGCATCGAAAATGAACAGTTTAATCACCATTTGTGATAAACAAATCACATTATATTCGCATGTTTCGTTTAAATGACTACAAGTGTGTGTACGTGCCGTCAATTTTACTGCAGAACAGTATGATAAGACAGATGGCTGAATAAACACGTACCTACTAATAATTCATTCATAGAAGTCGTTCGTTCTAGTTATTGCGGATTAATTCAGCATAAACATTATCGCTGCGATTAGAAACTAATTATGCTGTTAATGGTATTGATCATTAATGAGATCTCTGTGAAACTGCATTAACTAAATCAGTGCGCTCCAGTCATCAATCTGTTACCTAACCGCACAATTGATCGAGATAGCGTTACAGAGCGGCTGTTTACCGATCGGAGTGCATCTATCATTGGTCGCAAATTATGCATAGTTACATGTAATGTCAAATAGATATTGGCCGGTTATAAAATCCGAATAATCGTCTTTAGTTTAGCGGTAAGCGGTGATTGTAAAAGTACTGTTACTAATCAAATGTTGTAATACATAGTAGTGAATTAAAACAAAAAATTATATCGATAAAGTAATTGTGTTCGATTGATACCGTTTGTCGTTTAAAATTGGAATTTCAGTAACCGCTTTCCGAAGCTGTACGAGCACAGAACAATTATGTCGATACGTACATTAATTTGTGGCTCTCAGCCCAGCATAAGCTATTAGGTAGGTTCAAGACAATGTTCGTGCTCGAATAGTTGGAGTGCCGGCATTCCCCCATAATCCTTCGCGCATAGTCGGCCAAAGAAAAAGCATCACAATTTGATAGATCTCCAGATAAGACGGCGTGAGCGTCACGCCGCGCTGCGCTCCGACATTCCGCGCCTTGAGAAACCGTATGCGAATAATTCCGATCTGGTACATTTTTTCATTGGCTTTACATCTGGTTAATTGCACTGATTAGAATCTATGATAATGTAATTTGTTTAACAACCAAAGTTACGCGCTCCTTAGATAAATTTCGCAATCGCATCGATTTGATTAGGTCGGATGTATCACGTCGGCCGCTTTGAAATATATCCGGTCACAAATGAATTGACGATAGCGGTCACATGGATCAAAATTTCAGTCACACTAATTGTGATGCATTTTAGATTCCAATACCTCCTTTTCCGAAGCCACCACGGTCTAGTACACAAATGTTGAGTGACATTCGTTTCACGTCGCCCTAAAGCCCCGGCGAGAACCATACGTTCGTCATTCGGCAAGCGATAACGCCAGGATTACCGGAGTTTGCATCCGATACTCAGACGTGCGAAATCCTGAAGGATTTTTGGTGCGAGAGTGATAAAATCTTCGATAAAAGCTAATCAGTCTGTAGATGAACAGTGTACATGGGATTTAATTTAAATGAAAGTGGTATCTTTTAAAGGTATCAAACCCAATCGGAAGGATTTTTGAACGCTTTTTGGATGTAGACAATAATAAAACGTTTCTTACATTTTGTTTTGTTGAGAACACTTGAGCGGTAACAAATTTTAAGAAGATTCCAGATATATGGTGTAAGTATCTTATATTTGGATATAAGCTTTTAGTTTTAGTCAACATGCAGATACAGGGGCGTAGGATGACAACGTCGTATTAAGAATTATTCAGGACCCGGTATTTAAAAAATGAACTAAGTACGAAATATTGGAGCATAAACTTTGGATTGAAATACAGCAATAAATAACCGACCTCACGGCCTATTGAAATGTTTCGCATAACTCTTTGGTTTGTTCTGTTACTAATTCAATATCAAAAGGACTGTTTAGCATAATTTAGCGTCACCGATGATATACAATGAGCGTATCTAGGCGGTCTAAATTGATACAGCGTTGGCGGCCAGCTGATTGTGAGTTATGTCCGATTATGATAGCTTAGGACTTAGTCTTAGGTCTGAGGGCTTAAGAAGTACAACACGGTCCTGAAGCTTAATAAATTTCATCGCGAGCTACTTAACGCCTTTGTGTGAGCAAATCACCTGACACTTGCCGTCAGTTTACTAACTGGTTTGAAAATTGTTGTTCCGTACGCCACGAGATCCGTTCAGTACTTTTTATACTATTATAGTGAAAAATAATATTTTGTGTCATTGACCGCGACTCGTACTTATGTATTCTTCATAAATATTAACATTTTTTGTAAATGCCACACCAGATACATATATAACTTACAGATACCTACATAAAATATAAATTTATGAAATCATAATAGCATACAAATGTCATGAAGTGCTCTTAAGTATCTTATGGTACTCGGAAGGCTGAATCCTTCGTCTGAGTTACATTGTGCAAAGCTAAAGAGAGCTCTTCCACAATATATAAGAATCGTAATTTTGCATAACCATAGGTAGTACCTGGTAATAATACTCATAATCGGAAATAGACGTCAGTTTACATTAAATAGAAATTTAACTTTTGAAATTAACTTTTAAATTAACCACTTTAAATTTGATTAAAACTTTTATAATCTATTATTATCTGTTAAACTACTCGTGCGAGTACATCATTTTAATATTAATGTAATTACGGCAGCATAAGAGTTATATATTCGTTTCAGACTTTGATGGGACCGCGCCGACATTCATTTTTCTATCTAAACGTTAAAGAAAGCGCATCAAAATAGGTTCTCAAAGTGCTATTTAGTACTCTCGACGTAAATAGAGTAATTACTGCAATTCTCTATTTTTGCAACCATTTGCGACTCAATCCTAGTCAACATCGCGGTATTATCTGTTTACTTCCAGTAAGTATTCCTTAGAGCGGAACAATTTTCTAATACCAAACATAAATGAACATAAAACAAATACCAAACATTTATAAATGTTTGGTATTCGTTTGAATAGAAAAGAAAGAAAACGCGAAGGGACGCGTGGTGTGATGCATAGAGTTAACTGATACGCGCGTTTAATAAATATTATGTTTAATAGATATCGTTAATATTTTTTGTGAAGTGAAAATCTTGGGTTAAACCAGCGGCGAACGTGGCTGTTTTGAAGGCACTGTCAGTTACACTTAAGTTACACGTGGAAGTGTTTGTACATATTTTATCTGTGGATTTGCTCGTGAATGAATAACTAAACGTCGTGTGATCCGCATTTAATTACAGTCACTGTTCGCGTGTATAAGAGAACTCGATTAATTAGCGCGCACTCATCGTTTTTATAACGCGTTAACTGACACGTTGGGATTATCGCAGTGAATCTAAAAGCTTAGCTAAACCATTATCCAGTGTATTGAAACACTCGAACACTTCAATGTTGGGTACAACGTGCACGTTTTTGTCGCGAAACAACGGTGTCAGATGCACCGTGCTATTAAAAGTCTCGGAATATAGAACAATGTAAAATACTCAGGAGCCCACTCATCTTCGATTATAGTGGGTATAATAGTTCGCTGAGATAATGATGGCTTGATTTTCATTTCGACGTTCCACTACGCCCTAGTTTGGTGTTCCAGTTCGTTAATTTACGACTCAGGAGACCTAATTTTGAGATTTACAAAGA
Organism: Microceris miodesmiata; assembly: GCA_018245735.1. Lineage (NCBI taxonomy): Eukaryota > Metazoa > Arthropoda > Insecta > Lepidoptera > Hesperiidae > Microceris > Microceris miodesmiata. The sequence continues at coordinate 4,540 of DWEC01003861.1, read as the reverse complement.
GCGCAGAGTTTCTTTTTGAAATAGCCCGAAGTAATACATACCAATTATGTAAAAAGTTTAACCGAATGCAGTAATAAACAACGTTGTGTTGGACTGTATGAAAAATAGGGATCCACATAGTGCTTAGGTAGGTATATTAAAGTCTACGTAATAATAATTGTTAATACATATTTGTGTAAATAATTTTTAATTTACTTCTAGCAGCTGTAAGACAAAGAAGTTTAACGTAATTTTCATAATGTTTAATAGTGAAATTCATATATTTTATTATTGACTTGCACTTTTATAGTTTTACGGATTTTCAGTTGTACTTATACGACGAGGAACTTTCAAAGAAGTCGATAAAATAAAAAATCCAATAAGAATCTCACAGCATTTTTCAATCTACTGTCTACTTTATACAGAACTAAAATAGTATGATTTTTTTTCATTCACTGTAAGAATGGGTCAATCCTATAAAGACATTGAATGTACAAAGACCACTCCCCGAACTGTTGAAAGGCCAGGACATAGCGTACAGCTTTTAAATCACTAGAGGTTATTCACCTACCCGGTAAACGATCACACCTTTTCGTTCCGGAAAGCGTTATCCTTCCTCAAAGTTATTTACATAAAATTGTGATGTTAATTGGACAATAATACGTTATGCTGAGTCTCCAGAACTCTATCCCGACCGCATCCTGTGTAGAGATGTTCGGATAGATAAGCTGCGAAATTGGCCCACCCTGTTATAAACGCCCTTAAAGAAATTCACACCTTTCCTAATTAACGTTGTAACGGGGAAGAATAAATATTGGGAGGGTTTCCACAAGCTCCCCACCGCCGTAATGATAAGATAAATACGTAATAATAGTGGATAATGGTCGCAGATGCATATCTGAATATATTATGTAATTATAGAGTTCTGTCTCTGAGCCCTCAACGCATAAACACGAACGTGTTAATAGTAACGTCTGTCAGTTTGTTTTAAACAATCTATATGCAAACATCAAATTATTCTTACAAAGGTTTTTATTTAAAACATTGTAATGATGTTCCCGATGTTTGTTTCGCCTAGGAATTCCTTGGAAAATACGTAACATCATTAAACTATGTTCATAGACCCCTATTATTTGATTTTAAACCCATATTCCAACAGTGGAATTATAATGGGTCGATAATTATTATATTTATTTTTAAACTATATTTAAGTAAAAATTTACTGCATTTAACTATTTTATGATTTAATAGTTGGCATCTCAACTACATAAGATTGATTGCGTAAAGGATTAGGATTTAGATTGCATTTGGATTGCGATTTAGTTTCCTGCGCTTGCTAATTTGAAATCAGTACCGCGGAGATCCTATGATGGTTTCTTTACAGAACTAATCAGAGGAAAACATTGCCGAATTTGTGAGAAATGAACGCAGCTACTTTTATAAATTACTATATAAAAAAATGAAATAGTGGTTCTTACGTTTCGTGCTATTTTTTAAAGGAGATGTCCTCATTTATTAAATTTGTATATCACTAAGTACAGAGGAGGAACGAAGTAACAACATATAATAATTATTCAGTTATTATACTTAACATTTTGGTTTTTGATAATTGTTTATACTCTAGTTTTGTTTGTTTATAAAAATTCTAATTTCTTAAAAACACAATTTATTATTTTTGTTTTATTTTATTGTCAAATAACTGAATAATATCATCTTCATTATTATAGGTACATATTATTTGTTTGTCTGTTTGCAAAACATTCAAATGTTGTCACATTGCAACAATTGTCCGAATTTTAACAACCTAAGTTATATTCAGAATTAACATATAAATTAAACAATTAAATAATTGAATTGCTTAGTAATAGGCAATTCAATTATTTAATTTATAATCGTAAACACTGAACGTATGTAAGTACCTATATTGACAATGGAATTATTTCAGAAATAGCAAATCATTTGAAAGAACTGTGGTAAGAAAGTGTAAGAAGCATTTGTTAGTTCAACTGCTAACTACCTCTGTAATGTACTGATTGAACTGTTCTTGACTGTTCGCAGAATGATTGCATTGTTGAACACTTCACAATGTTTTTATTACGAGCATTAGGAGTAAACAAAAAATCAATTTATGATTTGTAACGAGTCACGCCACCGCCTAGTTTATATAATGAATTGATTCTAAAAAACATGCAGACACCAAATCGACTTAACCGACACCAAGGAAATTCTATTATCGATTCACAAAAAAAAATTCCCTTGTTCCATAAGATAATTTGAACTCTATACAGTTTCAAAAGATATAAGGTTTATTATGCACACAGTAGAGCGTTTAAATTGTATTCCAACAATTACAATAACTAATTAAGTATATATGTGGATATTGTCTTGTGATGTGTTCTTTCGTGACAGCCTAATTTCAAAACTATACGAGGTTCTTCGTTATGAGCTTCTGCCGATTGCAGCGAAGTCAGGGCGGAGGCTGAACCATGTATATATATAAACAGTCACGAAACATTTAATAGTAAAATATAATATTTAAATACGCAACGTTAAATGACATAAAATTAGAACATAATTTGGTGTGGTTACACAAAATATTTAACTTTATTTTTACCAGTAATTACCTACATATTATCTTCGAGTTTCATACACACAGACATCCTTGTTAAACTTTTATCATAGAATCGTAATAATAAGCATCGTAGATCCGTCCGCTATGGGCGATAAATTTTACAATCATTGTCCAGTAATTGCGCGAATAAGTTGATTTTTGTAAACGCAGATGAGATTAATTAAAATTTACAACGGCAAATTTGCGAAATATACATCACGGTCATTTTATAGCTGACACTAAATTTATACTATGAAACTAAACACTGTTGGTAATTTATAATACGGTCTTATCGGAAGTTAATCAGTTTGCATTATAAGAATGGAGATACTATTTTTTCTGTTGAGGCTATAATTTTAATTAGGCATGTGACTAAACGCCGATCGGCCGGTCGAGATGTGATGTAGAGTTAATGCTCGCTCACTCCGTCAGCCCGCGACGTGTACGCTATTATAAATTCAATTGCCAATTTAATAGCAGCCAAAATCGCACGCCGGCTTAAATCCAATAACTGTATGTGTTGTCAATCGAAGCTCCGCGGCGCTCTCGGCTCTCGGTTTGCCACAATACGCTTGGTATCGCCTATTTTTGCTGCGTGCGGTAAATTTGTTCCCAATACGCTTTAAAACGTTTTGTATATTTATTGAATTCGAACATAGTACATCGGTAATTATTTTGACTTAAATGGTCTGTAGCATTTTTCTTTTGATTCCTGTGTGTGTATATGCCTATACATAGTGCTGTGTTTTCACAAGAATATAGTTTTATACCTAAGAAGCTTACTTTTTACGTTACGAACGTTACGTATAGACGCCGTTACAAATCGGTACCGCGAAATTTCATAATCGCGGTCACCTCCAAGTTTATTTATTTATTTATATTATTAGTTCATTTATTTATTTATTTATTTGTTTATAGATATGTTAGCACTATGCATAAATGAATGGCTACATCGATTTTATTTATACATACATATTATGTACATACATAGTACATTAAAATCACACTCAGACGGAATGTGTCGAACAAGCGAGCCGTCGTCACGTAAACCGATATACGTATTAAGAGGCGTTTTATGAGAGGTGAAATTTTAAGGCCGTTTACAAACGCCAAAATTATATTTTAAAATACGTAATCACTTAAATTAGTAAATAACATGGTTTCCAATAACTGTAAAATAAAAATATGTCACCGTTGTCTACACATAATAATTTTTTATCTGCGACAGTCATTTCAATTATATTGACGATATCTACAAGTAATTATTCGTTGTGACATGCGACTTTATGAGCGAGCCGTAATATTATACGTGTATTTAATAAAAATAATTGTAATTCATAATTATTTATAAGTCGCTAATTGTAACATCTATTACGATGAAACAACTTTATTCTATACTTGTCTATCATAGCTATAATGTAACATGCGGGTGACCGTTTAAACATACCTACATATCATGTCATAGATAATATATCATCAAGCTGATGAGTACATGGCGCGACAGCGAGCATCACCATTCTGTGAATCGAGCCTTAGTGCAGAACCAAATGCCTACTATGCATTTTTAAATGCCAATCGAGACACGTACACTTTCCGCTGGCTCGAACCGAGACCGTATTGTGTTTCATTCAAGCAATTCATTCATAAAATTGCAAGTCGTCAGCAACCCGAGTTGCCCGACACACTTCATCTAACCCATAAATGTGTTTTAAGCCTTCGGCTGTTCTCAACCCTTGTAATATTGATATCGACATTTAAAAAGTTTGCTTACAACATTTATGCACAGCCCTGAAATTAACATATTTAATACCGTGCAGTAGATATTGGACTTACTATTTTTCTAATTTAGACTTTCTAGTAGTGGTTCGGAGTTTGGATATGTGGCCGATGCATGGCAATAGGCTCACCACCTATTCCATAGTGGGACGTAAACGTAACCGGTGAAACGTG
>DWEC01003860.1:0-10269 GCA_018245735.1 Microceris miodesmiata | reverse complement strand
GCACGAGTTGCGCGACGTGACCACTGAGGCGCTGCGGCGCTGTCGACAGTCTTCGTATCCCCTCGATTGTCATCGGTGTTCGCGCTTACGCATATGTTATTTGATTGGACACATACGGCGCTGACTGTGTCGTGCTCTAGAGTGCCACTACACTACTATTATCGACGCCGCGTGAAGAATTGCTTTCCAGGCTGAGAGCACAGTCCACCCATTAAGCCAGTTGAAATTGGGACGTTGGCTCACTTCTATTGCTTCTCGTATTTTACAAGGTACTAAGAGTTTTTCCCTTGCCAGAACGAACACCTTGTCAAAGCGTAAGAAATAAGCCGTGTCTGTGTTGTGGGCCTTTTCAGCGACTACAGACCCTCGGATATCCATGTTCTTTATTATCATATCATATAAACATAAAAGGTCTCATGAGTTTGTCACATTTTTATTTATTGGTATTGTTGGTCAATATCAGATACTATGTGCGTCATCAAAGAATTATGACTATTGTGTACTTACATACTCAATTACGATTTGTTCCAGTCTGAGAGCAGCTTACATCAAGGTTCGGAGTACATCAGCAAGTCATCAAGAATCCTTGTTAAGCTGCAGCGGTATTGTTTACCTTTAATTTTCATACTAAAAAATAGATGAGTGCCTCGTTGGTCGAGTGGTCGCAAGCGCGACTGTCGTTTGGGGGGTCCTGGGTTCAAATTCCATGTCGGGAACTATTAAATTTTTCTAATATAGAATTTCTAGTTGTCTGGGAGTCTGGATCTGTGCCTGGTGTATAGCAATAGGCTCATCACAGATTCTATGGGACGTTAACGTAACTAAAAATATGAAAGTTGTCACAAAAAAGATTACGTGATTATAGTCAGAACTGAAATTTTTGCCCTTAGTTATGACGAGGCCGTTGACAGCCTTCGCCGCGAAATTGGGTTCCATCAAGAAGCCGACAACATGGGAGCTATCGGACGTCTCACTGTGGCCATCGTATTAGTGCAGTTGGCTCGCGGAGACGCTGTAGCCGCTGAAAAAGCATACAAGGTATCTATATTATTAATTTGGTAAATTCGAATAGTGTTATGTAGGAGAATTAGGCGCCAATCGCTTTCTTAACAAATCATGATGTATAAAAAGGTTTATTATTCATGTATAGTCGCATATCATTATAAATATACATTTATATTTTTTTTATTACACAGGAATGGGGCAACAACTGTGAAGTACCTGAAATGCAGACAATTGAGCAACTTCTTCAGGCGTACGACGAGGAAGATCGCGACTCAGCGAAGCGTGCTCTGGCGTCCCCGTTCATTCGGAGCATGGATGTGGAGTATGCGAGACTTGCCGCCAGCATTCCATTGCCCGAGGGAATTGACCCGGCTCCGAGATCAACTGTTACCGAGAACGCTGCTCCGTCTTACGTTAGTGCTAATGCGGCAAATAATAATGTAAGTTACGAATAAAATTATTTTCTTGTTATCAGGTAATGAGAATATTCTTGGAATGTCAGGTCTCATTTGGTACGTTCCACTAAACGTCCGTAACGATTGTAAAATTCTTTATGTCATTCCACCTATAATTATTGCCCATGTTCGTCGCGAGCGACCACATCGCGCCAGCTTCGCCCACAAAATATTGGTGGGTCAAAGTGGGCTTCTTGCGCGCCATATTGCGAGCATACAGCGTTCATGATGTGCGTTCCACCTATAACATTTGCCGACAATCCCCGCGGCCTTTTTACGTTATTGGGAAGGCAATTTCAGCGGTCGTGGTTGAGGGCGTTGCGAGCGTTTAGTGTAACGTACCCTATTACTTTCATCGTTATTATGTCTACACGCCAGATGCATAACAGAGCATCAAAATAATATAGCTATATAGTAATATAGGTTTTGTTTTTAAATATATTTGATAAATAAATCCATTTCAAACATGGATTTTTTATAGTCCTTTGTGGCCATATCTAAGAACTTCACAAGCATACGTATTGGTTATGTGTTTATATATTCCTAGCTGATCAAATCTATGAATATCTAAGAAAGGGATTATTATGTTTCTCCATAGGAAACTCAAGAAAAGAAGACTGACGATGAGGATGGCTTGTGTTAAACATTCAAGAAATATGGATACAGATTCTCAAATGTCGCATTTATCTGACAGGTAGTATGATATAGCTGTCGCTTAGCGTTGCATTCATTGTCAGGAAGTTTTTGGTCTGGAATAGTTTGTCATCAAGAATATATATAGAATATGATACAAGAAATATTTAGATGTGTTCATTGATTACTAATACGCATCTACATGTCAATATTATGAAGATTCCTTATTAAAAGAATTGGTATAATTTCTTTGTATCAAAATATAAATATTTAAGGCATAACATTAGAGCCTTAATTCTGCGAATGAAAAGTAACTACTATTATGAATGCGCTAAACTTTAGCGGCTAAAGCATATTGTAACTTAGATGGGAAGTAAGATTTAGGTACCATATCATTTTCAAGTTTTACATGATTGTCTTAATAAAAAAGTTGACGTTGTAGCTTATTTTTAGAGCTAATAAATCTGCTAATATTTAGTATCATATACTTTTCAAATATATTTGCAAAAAAATTGCATTTCATAACATCTAAACAGCTTACATATAAAAGCTTACATGTAAAATATGTTCATATAGTCTCATTGAAAGTTTGTTGATTAATTCATAGTGGATATATTCATTGTAAGATGGATTTTGTCTTTGTAAATTTGAAAAATAAAAAAAAGGAAAGTGTTAAATATTTTATATTACATTTGCTAAAAGCTATTTTTATAATATTTTATTTGAATGGAGTTATTGTAGTGAAACATGAAAGCACTAGATGTATCATAGGTCTAATTGATAAATTTGTAGTTGATGATTTTGCGAATAATGTTTCATAACCTTCGAGGTCTTGCTGCTGGCCTGTGCAGATATTTTGTGGAAACTTTAATGTTACTCTGTTTACTACATTGTCTTCATTGCAGTTTATTGGTACTACTAATGTATATAATTAAATCACGCAGATTTTCTGCAACGTGGATTTAGTGCATTACTTAAAAATATGAAGTCTGCTGAATCTACATTATGTTAAAACCTATATCTGTAAATTTTAACAAATATTTATATTAGTTGCAATAATCCACTTTCCTTAGTACCTTTTTTTAGACGCACTGCACCATTTTGTTGTGTGATAATGATAAGCTATCGTTTTAGCATTATCTGTCTGATTTAACCCCAACACATAAAGTACCTGACATTTTGGGTCATTCGGTCGTTGAAATAAGATATTTTTGTTTTAGTATGTGACACATACATTTATAGAATGGTATAGTCATGTAAATTTAAATTGATCTCAATCTGGATAAATAGGTATTTATAAATAAATCTAGAGTTAATTATGCTGCAGGCATACCAATACTTTTTATCCACTCACTGCTAGATATATGTCTCTTTCACAATGAGGTAAGGGTTGGAGTATACTCCCTGAAGCTGCTTTATTCTAGATTGGTAATCCTAGTGGGTGATGACTTTAACGCTAAACATCCTGTGTGAGGCTCCAGGATCACCGGGATGTGGAGGCTCTATGCTGATGCAGAGGCGAATGGGGAGGTGCATGGGCTCGATGCACCAACTCAAGTCCCAATGAATGAATCCCAGTGACCGGATGTTCTTGACATAGTGCTCCACAAGAACCTTCCGTGTCCGGTCAGTGTGAAGGTGCTGTTTGGCCTGGACACACAGCATCTTCTCATACTGGTCACGCTGGGACTTTGGCATAATATGTTGTACCCCCCTGAATCCTACGTAGGACGGACTGGGAGGTACACCCCAATCGTTTAAAAAACCTACGCCTCGACACTGCACTCTCCACACATGAGAAGGTTGAAGCCGCAAGTGAATATCTAGCGCAACGGATGCATAGGGCATGTAAGGAGGCTACTAAAGAGGCCCTCGTATCGACCCATATAAGGAAGTTACTCTCAGTCTGTCTTACAGAAATGATTAAAAAGAAAAAAAAAATAAGAAAAATTTAGGCACGCACACGATGCTCCAGGATCAAGCGTGACCTCAATGCTCTTGTCGATATGTTGTCTGCTGACATGGTGTAACTACGCAAGTACTGTGGCGCCACCTGGGAGGCGCGAGTAGATCAGGCCGGCGAACACGAGACGTCACTTTATCGTCTGAGCAGACAATTAACTCGAGCGAAGGACCGCTCCTAGATGAGGCGGGCAGAAGGATTTATGCAGCCCAAGACCGTGTGGAGTATTTGGGAGAGCAGTTTGCCTCACATCCCACCCGCAAACCCTGCAAAAAAAGAAATAACATCTTTGAGATTTTCGTTCAAATTATTTTTAAAATTACATGTCCGCGCGACATCCGTGCGTTCTTCGCGTCATCCCGCGAACCAGAGATTGCTGCGCGTAAGATGCAGCGTCTGCTCGACCTCCTACCAGACTTGGTGGATAAATGGCGTATGGCCGTCAATGTCGGTAAGACGGTCGCTATACTTTTCAGCCGTAATCGTAGCCGTAAGCCGACGGCGAAGTGCCTGGGATGTCACATCGATCGCACGATGAGTATGATGTCTTAGGTGGACCACGCGATCCGCCAGGCTCGTGCTGCACGTGCGATGCTCCGATCGGTGTTGACGTCCTGGCTTACGATCCGTACTAAACTGCAGGTGTACTACACCTACATCCGATCTAGGCTGAGATATGCGGTGTCGGCGTGGTATTCCCTGGTAGCCAGGACGAATTGCAGGCGCTTGCAGGCATAGCAATACATCGCCCTACGAGCCATCGTTGCGGTTGGTCGTTACGTCAGGAACGACGTCGTGGCGCGGGGCCTGAACGTGTATACGTTAGAGAGGTATGTGGCGATGTCGGCGTGATTTATGTACGACCGCGCCGACAACAGGCCACATTCCCATCTTCACGGGTTCGCGCTGGTGACTAGGCCGGCAAGTATAGGCCTACCATCACCGCCCTGGCGGGGTGTTCACTACCTTGGAGAAGTTGTCCCCATGAGTACTGCTCGGGTAGAGAGGAATTTCTCGGGGTCCGTAATCCTCACGCAGCGCCATTAGTGTCGCAGCGTAGGACGACTCAATCCATCCATTTAAATTGGTAGACAAACAGATTAGTTACCAAACTGTCACAGAAATTGATAAAAATCACTGACCCATCCTATCAATGACAGTGCCCAGTGTTTACCTTTGCTTTCCAGATTAGACCACTAGGACAACGGGAAGATTTTGTTATTGGCATGCTATTTTAGGCAGCAAGCAGGTCTAATATTTGGTGCTGTTTCTTTGTTAGACATGAAAATAAGGTCTCCTGTTAATTACAAACTCTTCTCTATTTCTTCAAGAATGCATCGATAGAAGTTATGGAAAAAATATTTTATTATTAAATAATAAAATATCTATTTTATGTATTAATGTTTGATAGCAATACAATATTAAGCAATGTTAAAAACGTAGTTATATAAGTAGAGTAAAAGCTGTTTTTAGCTTATATCAGATACCTTTGAATAATACATGCAGGTTTTCATATATTATTGTGATATTTAGTTAAATCAAGTGCATTGAATTTAAATTGTTGAATAATTTGTTATTACAGAGAGGAGGCTCTTGGTGTAATGGATGTGTATTTGTTATTACTAAAGTAAATTTGATCTATTCTAAATACTATAATATATAGAATAGTGTAGTTAAGTGCTAGGTGTTCATCTAGTCTGGTTTTTATAGTTTTTTTTTTATTGACATTCAAATAGTTCCATTGTTCATTGTTCATTTTTTATATCAAATCTTTAATCAAAATTTTCTAGTATGAATGTCTATATAAACACTTTGAAAACATAACTTTTTTTTATATTTACCAAATTATGTATGTATTCCAAGAATATGTTAGGTATTTACTCTGTTGAGACCAGACTAGGAAACATAATTTTGCGTGATGTTGCTAGAAACTTTAATTAATGATGGTTATCACCTTTTTGATTAGTGTCTAGTGTAAAACTTGCAATAATAATGTGACAATTTGGGATCGTCCCTATTGATATACATGTTATGCTTAGTATGCTTCTAGATAATAAAGATTCTGAAATTTAAATGTCTTAATTATTATTCCTTTTATGTTTCAACATTGATTATGGTATGAAAGCACAAAACTCAGTCATGGCACCAAGGTAATTTGGATTTTACTCTGTTGTGTATTTTCATACTGTTGATTGGGGTTAAGAAAAAAGGTGTTGGTGTTGTATTTGTACCACTGAACAATGAGTAAAATTTTTAGTGTGCCACATGGTTCAATTATGTGTATAAAATATTTAAAAATGATAAATATATCTGACAAAAGTTAAGTCAAATTGTATACTTCCAATGTTAATAAATATGCATCCCAATATATATGAAAATACATAGGACAATATTTAGGAAGAATAGAAAATTAAATTTATAAGAAATTATGTACTGACCGACCGAAGGTTCCGTTTCGGCCTTAGTTAGGGCAAAAAATGGCCGAATCTTTCGGCCGCGCCGAAACTTCGCAGCCGTTCATCGCAGTAAGTGCATTGAGTTAGTTATGTTTTGCACATCGTGATTTGGTACTTATTTCTTTTTTTTGGTGCCAACTGCCTCGTTGGTCGAGTGATTGCAAGCGCAACTGTCGATCGGGAGGTTCTGGGTTCAAATTCTGTGTCGGGTACTATTGGATTTTTCTAATTAAGTATTTCTAGTAGTGACTCGGAGTCAGGATCGGTGCCCGGTTTATGGCTCACCACCTATTCCATTGTGGGACTTAAACGTAACGGGTGAAACGTGGGAGTGTACTACACTCCTCTGCCTACTCGTTCGGGGATTACAAGCTTGATGTAACGTTACGTTACGTTCTTTTTTAACCTGTATCTGTTACTATTGATTTCGTATCAGTAGCAATTATTAGGTATTGAACTCCATTGTGTTGAGTTTTATTTTTAAGCGTCAAATAAAAAGGTATAGATATATTCGATTCAGATTATAATTTTCCTTGGATTTGCGTATTTATATGTGATCGATGTTGAATAAAATTCTATATCCTTATTTCTTATTTTGACATTTACCATTCAAACGATTAAGTAGGTAGCTGCTTAGGTCAGTGTTTTATTTAGTTTATTTTATTTAACTATGACAGAACGCGTAGGTATAGCTCGTGCGAATAAATAACTTAGTCATCCCGCTTTGTCCTTCCCCGTTTGTCTCGCGCGGTGACTTAGGCAATAAAAAAAGCATGAATCTGTTCATAATTTCCAATAAACTATAATATGAATACAAAATAAAAGTCCCGGATTTATAAAATTCGGGAAATGGTATATCATCATCATCATCAGCCTACTCCCGTCCACTGCTGGACATAGGCCTCTCCTATGGCACGCCACTGAGCTCGATCTTCAGCTCTTCGCATTTAACCACTGCCAGCCACATTACATATATCGTCACTCCACCTAGCTGGAGGGCGTCCTACGCTACCTTTGCCATAAATGTTATCTATAAATACCATAAATGCATATCCGTGTTCATAACGGTCAGAATTGCTCCGCAATTCCTACCACGGTTCATGACAGACAAAAATTCGTATATATTTGTTACTACTTTAATGATTGTCTTTTTATCTCAGTTAACTCTATTTAACTGTCGGTATAAATAGCATATCAAAATGACGTGTTAAAAAAAAATTGTGATCATAAGATCGAAAGTTCGGTTTCAGCTGAAAAATCTGTTTCGGTCGGACACTAAAATAACGTGTATAGAGTGGATGAGAAATAATATATATAATGGGTGTTTGTTGAAATGATAAACACGGTTTTATATATTTATTTATTTCTATACTCTAAAAATAATAATATAATAATACATGTGTCTTAGTGATGTAACTATAAACTTGAGATCTCAGGAAATATTTTAAAATTTCTTCTGTTGAATAAACACTCCTCTTCTTGTCCATTCCACATCGGGCTATAATAGTTGCCAATACAATCGGATAATAAGTGATTTCCGGTAAGATATTTCTACCAATTATAGGATTTCACACTATCACAATACATTGTTATGTATCATATTATTCCTAATTCGGTTCAATAGTTTATAAATGTAAACTCAATAAAATATTCAATTTCAAATACTTATAATAAAAAATATAGGTATACCTACAAATTAAAATTTGTTAAACAAGAATTTTTTACCATGTATTGTGGCTTAAAGGTGATAATTTTATTTTAGGAAATATTGATTTTTTTTTAAATTGGCTTAAAACAAATTACAATCATCTCGAAATTTTTGTAGAAAATGAAAATAGGAATTCCAGATTTGAGGATTTTGGGTTCCCTGGAGCTACGACTTTCCCGTAAAACTGTGTGCACCAACTTGTCTATGCAATAACATATAATAATTCATGTAACACTATATTGTAATGCACAAATACATATAAAAGGTAATTTGTAAAACAATCTTAAATAACCTCACATATTATTCACATCATAAGGCTGCCAATCTTTTTTAATGCCAGGTTATAAAACATAACTGATATAATTAAAATTATATATTAAATTCAATACATACATTGAATCATATTTAATACCTTAGGAATTGAACTTATCAATAATATTTGTCTCAAAGTATGTCCTTCTAAGGTCAATCATAAAAGTATAGTCATACAAAATAGTAGAGCAAAAATAATACATGCAAAAACAAGTCTTAGGTATAAGACTCACTTCATTTACATTACAATATATATTTAAATTATAATGTGGTATTTATAAAAGCAACTGCAAAGTTGTGACATATTTGACTGTACCTCTGAGAGATCATTATCATGTTAATTTTCATATGGCCACAAGGAAAACTATGCAGCAATGTGTACCTTTATAGATAGTTATATTTAAATAAAACAATCTGATTTTTGTTATATCAGTAAAATTATGACTGAATGTTCTTGTGGCTGAACATGGTATGAATGTACGGAGGAACCATTGGAGGAACTGACGATGTGGATTCAGGCACTGGTTCCTTCTCTTTATTGTTCTTTGTCTTCCTGAATTGAAATCCATTCTTACGTAGGATTTTACGGAGTGTCTCCCTGGAACCTTTGAAGTTTATTTCTTCTTTTAAAATCTGCAGCAGTTTATTAATTGTTGGCACTTCTTTCTTGTAAGTGTAAAATTCATTAATTTTTCTCCTTATGACTTGAAGGTCATAATCACCAACTTCAATCTTCCCTTTAGTTCTCACTCGTTTTTTAGGTGTTTTTTTCAACATTTCTGGATCCATCAAGCCTTGTTCGACAAGCCGAGCTTCTTTTACAATATTCAAAACAGTGCGCTCAGAAACTCCTAGAAAAATAGGGGATTGGTTGTTTTGACTGAATAAATTTTTGAAACGTGACTTATGTATACAATTTGAAATTCAGATATCACTGGTGCCAGTTGTTATTTACATTTTTTTGCAATAGTGACATGTCAAAGTCAAGAAATCGGTAAACAGCTATAAAGTACACATTATAAATTTAGATTCGACTAGAATGATTTCATATTAGCACCACAACAACACTTCTAGTTGTTTCTTAAATAATGACTAGGCACACCCAGAAAATTTAATTCCCTCCATAAAGAACCAATAGTTTTAAGGTGGGGGTACATCAACAATTCTATATATTATCTGGTCAGCCTTTGTGGTAATTAAATAAATTTTAACCACAATGGAACATCAAAAACTCAAGAAACAAAAGGACATATAAAATTCTTTTAAAATACTACATTAAAGTTCAAAGTATTTTGCACCTTTAGTGGTGATGTTTAGTTACTAGTTTTTAACCATTCTCTCAGCTTGACATAGATTTCTGCTAAACCTCCCTTTAGCAGAAATCTATGTCAAGCTGAGAGAATGTGAGAATGTGAACCTTCACATTTACTGCTCATTGTTAAAACATAGGTTATATTACTTTCCTGTTACATTTCAACCTATCTGTAGAATAAAGTTACTTCTGCCATAATCATTAGTTTAAATATATAACTTTGTTCTATGGATAGGTCATTTTGATGATGATCACAATCTAGAAAAACCAACTTACCCATGCTACAATATTTGTCAAAGAGTTTCTATATTGTTTAATATATTTTCATAGACCAAGTCCATATCATCCAAGTCAATTTAGAAAATATGGCATTGGCATGGCAATAGGCTCACCACCTATTCCATAGTGGGACGAAATCGTGACCA
>DWEC01003859.1:0-10269 GCA_018245735.1 Microceris miodesmiata | reverse complement strand
CTCGGCGTCGGCCGTTTCGTAGAGCGCGTCGTCGTCGGGCGGCGCGCGCATGGGCAGGTGCGGCGCGTGCGCGTGCGGCGCGCCGAACAGCTGGTGGCGCGGCGCCGCGCGGAAGCGCGGGTAGCCGAAGCGCGCCTCCTCTTCGCCCGCCGCCAGCCGCGTGCGACACCGCGACCTGTCAACGGACAACGTTTGTTTAGTACACTATTAACAAGAGCCCGATTGGTATAATATATCCAGTTAATTCGTTACTTTATAGTGTGAGTTTGAACCTTCAGCTGTTAGAATATCCACAAAATTGCTACGGTTCATTTTATTTGTCGTCAACTCATGATGGGAACCTCATGATGGGAACTCATTTAATGAACAGAACTTTTCTGTGATTTATCTGCTTTACTTTCATTGATACATTTTAATTAAACCAAAAAATTAAAAACGAGAATTAATCCCACAGATGTCTTGAAAATATTGATAGAGGCAACTTCACGTTAGATTAGCTACCCAAAACTAATAATTACTGCATCCATACATGGGAGCAGGTAAAAAAGTAATAAAAGTATACGAGGGCACTTACGAGGATACCTCCCCGGGATCAATTCTATAGTGTCTTTCGGCTTCCGTCTCTGACATTCGAATGTCCTCTGATCCGGAGGGGCTCATGTGTCTACTTGAGTGGTGTTCTAATTGTCTGATCAAATCTTCAAGATTTCTGATTCTAATGGGTCCGCATTGCGGACCTTCGTCTTCTTCTTCATCAGCACCGCGCTGCCTTCTTAATTCGGCTTCATGTATCTTCTCAGCACTGGGTGCTCGTTCTCGCTTGTATTCGTATTCCTGCAAAGCCCGGAGATCACCTGATCCCACCGAAGCCCCAGCGCTTGCTCGTTGCGCTGCTGCCGACTTTAATGCTACTATAATATTTTCGTGATATCCATTCAAATCCTGAAATAATTTTAAATATTTTCTCATTAGCTATAAAGCCATAAATTTATGTAAAAATCAGAGGATAAAAGTTTTCACATTCATTAACGTGTTCGTCAATTTTAATGCTATCATATGCGTTGTATTATTACAGCAACAAAGATTACCTTAAACTTATATTCCATATCGGCAACAGCTCCGGAAGGCTCTTGACCATCAGATTGACTGCCAGCTTCCAGCTGCTCGGACTGCGAATCGTCTCCCCATTTGTCCTTGCCGTCTACCGCGCCGTAGCCGTGTTTCTTTAGAATCCCCTTCTCCGGCAACTTTGCCATAGAGTTAGGAGCTACGTCTATGAATGCTATATCTTCTTCTCCTGGAAAATTACAAAAGTTTTGCTTTCAAGTTCAATCCAAAATTATAACTGAAATGTGCTACGATTAAATTAAAAGGTCTTGGTACCTTTTAATGCTAAATTTTCTCCTTTTAGCTTATTATCACATAAAATTAACTTTAACAATGTGATTTATATTAAACATTATTTTTGCAGTAATAGTATAGATATAATAAAATATGTTAAAAGTGAAAGTAATTACCAGAATGAGTTGGTTCATCCTCACTCCCCGAATGCACCCGTTTCATTTGTTTGTGGTCTCTGTAATGTAAGAAACACAACGAATACAACAACTGACAACATCGACCACGAATTCAATGTAGGATATAGGAGCAAAGAGTGGATTGCCATCATGCTTATACCATGTCACTTTTAAATCTAAGGTTACAGTTCTAAGTCTGTCTATTTGAGTTATTCAACACAAATGAAAGCACTCGTTTCATCTAATATAGGCTACGTCTGATGATTCTAAATGATATCGGTTGAATTAACATGGAATCGCAGCGACATTCATGTACCATGAATTAAGAGTTATTAATTTTTGGGGACAACAATTTGATACTTTTTTATGTATAGCATTAAACTTGAAAAAAATTTTGCAGTTTCGAATTGGTAACTCACGGATATCTGCTAGTAGTACCACCTCCCGACATGTGATTCCCCTGTCTGAAGATCACTCGCTGGGAATCGCCACGGCTGAGAAATTTGGAAATACTACTTAATTTTGGATTTCAGCTCGTCCAAATGTTCCATCAATACAAAGCCTGCTTTTCGATTAGCTTTATAATCGGACGTTGTCAAATATCGTGTTCCATTCAATTATACTTATTTTTGAAACTAGCAATAGTTTTGCTGCAATCTACAGTATTATATTTAGAATGATGTTAAATCAATTTATTTGCTCATTCCTTTTTACTTTCAAATTCGATTAAAAGTTGTTTTATGATCTTTTACTTAAGAGGATGAGAAAAGTTCAGTAATGGCTATAATTTAGTAATAAGACTGAAACGTGTATTGCATGAGAGAAAGCGTGTCATTGATCGCGCGGGATGTGTTCGCCTAAGTCACACTAGTAACACACCACTCGTGAAAGTAGCAAGGTTTGCTTGCAAACTTCTAATTGAAAGCATTATCGAAATTAAGCTTAGTGTAGGAGAAGCAGAAATCGTGTGCACAAAAAACTTGAGAGCGTGGGACGCCTTTTTCGCGCCAAGCTTCGACGTACCTTAATAGGTTTCTGTTTGAGTACACCAGATCCGTTTAGAAGGAAAAACAAAAAGTGACTTTGAGGATTTTGAACCAAACGAAGACAAAAGTATATAAGTAATGTATTCTAGAAGTTATATAAAACGCCAATGTATTGAACAGCTTTCAAAGTTCGACCAGTTGGTATATTCAGCGTCAGTTGAATGTAGTTTGGGTTGCTGTAGTTTATTTTTATTTCTGGTAATAATAAACTCATCTTATGAACTGGCAATTCTCCTTTGTTCATAAAAACATTATTATTTAAAAAATCAGAGGCACTCATAACTTTTTTATGAAGTCATGATTTTGATAGATATTGAAATCAAAATTTTATGTCAATCAAACGTTATGCTTAGAAAATAGTTTGATATTCAAAATAACGGAAAATTATTAAAAAGTTAAGTTTTAAAAACAAACTATGTAAAATAAAAGGGTTTAACTATGCAAAGAGAGCTATCAATTAAGTGATCAAAGAGGGTACAGTTTAGGTAGTGGTAGACGAGGGCAATGACGTCTGCTTTTTCTAGAACAAAAATATCAACGTACCTGAATGTGTTGTTGAAGGAATGCATCTTGCCTCCATCGAGGGAGATGTCTTCTTGGGAATTGTTGGAGGCAGTAGAGCCGCCAGCGAAGTTCTTCGCTATCGGTTTCTTAACGTAAGGCGGGTCGTACTTCGGGAGCGTGCTCTTTTTCCTGATGCAGGCGTGGCGTGGGGAACGCACACTCAGATCAATCGATTACGTTTACAACATTGAGCTCAAGGAATCGTGTACGGAATCGAGAACACCTCCAGTTTTTAAAGGGATCAAAAATTTTGTATCCGTGTTTTCGTTTCCGATTGTTATGACAGAGAGAGAGAGAAAGAGACTTTTGAACTGAGGAGAGAATGGAAGCTGACGTGATGTTATTCAATAGTGTTTATTATAATCGAAATAAAAAGTAACCGTTTTTGTGATCCGAAATATTTGCTCGAGTCCAAAATTTAATCTGATTGTATTAAAATAAAACTTTATAGAGAATGGAAATGTCGATAAAAGTTACAGAGTTGAAACATCAGTGTAAGATGTTTGAATTCCATAACAAAAAAATAATAAAATAATTGTTTTTTTTTTATTTTAAAATCGTATCTTACTTTTAAAAGTCCGTTCATAGTCAGCTTTCACTACTACACTCCTACATTTAAGTTTAAATTTACAAATCTTGTATCTAACCGTAATGTTATTGATTGCATTTTTTAAATTAAATTGGTTTATTCGAAATGCTATTATTTTATATTTGATATCAGAGCAATTTTTTTAATATCCTATAAAAAATAGGATTACTAAACTGAAATCCATCAACATCATTATGGTCATGTCCAAGATTTCAATCAAATTGGAAAGACTGGCGCTTTTGGATATCTCAATCAAATCGTCTATGGATTTAACTTTTGGAAATTACTTTACTTTTAACTTTTCGTTTCATTCCTCATGGGAATTGATGTTATGAGGAAACATAATCAAAAGATTGATCTTAGCTTAAGTGATTATGGCCTTTTTTCATTAAAAACATTTAAACTTTTGTATTTTACGTTTGCTTATAACGAAATTATCATTATTTATAAGCATGTAGTACGTTTTGACAAAATGAAAGTTGTTCGATATTTCGATAATTAGTTTTTAAATATAATGTTCTTGGGGAGAAAATTAAAAATAAACGTCCTTAATGGAAAATGACCATGAGTTCTTAAATATAACAGTAGGCGTTGCTAACTAGATAGACAGCTGCTTGAAAGAAGAATCCGTGCATCGCACATTCGCTTCTCGTGCAAAGGTTAACATGTAAGTATGTAGAACTGGTGGTAATGGTTGATGACAGTGATTTCAGAGTTCAGCGTTCTATATCTTCGCATGTTCGTTAACAGTCTGAAGTTAATTCTGCTTTACATTAAGTGGCGCTTTACGTACCTCTGCCGACGCTACAGTTACCGGTCATGTGCCATCCACTCGGTGATGTCATGGTAGGAAAAACTAGCGCGGAATGTCGATTCTGCGATTGAAGTAGAAACTTAATGCATTCGCTGAGTGGGTGGCGTTGACGCATCCGATCGGAAGATATAGACGCGATCGCGCCGCCGGGCGACTGTCGCGAGCGCCCGGCAACGGTCTCCGAGCAAGAAAGGAAACGAAAACGAGTCACAGTTCACATAAGCCAATGCATACATCCAAGAGCCCAGAATCTTAAGGGTTTGAGTCGAGGTGTCGCTCGAGTACAAGGTGGAAAGCCTCGTCGGCATGCAGCGAGGCGGCCGGACGGCGCCGCCTCGCGGGCGAGTGGCGCGGCCGCGGCCGGCCGTCGTCCGGCCGCCGGCGCACGCAGCACAGAACCACAGATCAAATGCAGTCGGCGCGCCGGGCCACGCGACGCGCCACCCGCCAACTACCTCTACGACCACAAAGTATACGACAGTAAAAAATGTCCAAGGAACCAAAACAAAAACCAATCGTCGACTTTAAAAACTGAAACACCAACGCTAACTTCTAAAGTAAACATACAAGTATACGAGGGTGACGAGTTAAATTTCTTCTTAAAAGACTACCTTTGGTCTGTTTTCTGCTCACTAACCTTAGGCACAGGGAGAAGTTTTTGTGTACTACGACTGACCTGTAGCAGAGAGCGCTCAGGGCAAATACTATGAATACCCCCCCTACCACAGACATGAGCACCGCCACGAGGAATACCGTGTTCGATCCGTGGTAGTTCTCTGCGCCCAAAGAGAAATCGGTAAGTACGCGCTGACCGGCACGTCGTTGAGGTCGCGTCGCGCGGACGGGACGTCAGCGGCGCGAGCGGCGCCGGCGAGCGCGCGGGACACACACAACGGAACACGCACGACCACGAAACAGTGCCACAACACCGAGTTACCGCGTTACCGCGTTACCTGAAGCAGTAAGCCATCCACGCGAAACCCACGAACACGGACAGCACGACCGCGAGTAACAATAACACCATGTTCATGGTGCTCATCTTATTCCCCTCGTTTTCACCTGTAAGAGAGGGGTCCCGCGCGTTAGTGCGCCGGCGCCGCCCGCAGTGCAGTCATGCCGTACCGAGCATTGCTTCTCTAGCCTCAACGCGTTTAAAACTACACGCCACAGCTTTCGCGAATCCGTACAGTATCCGCGCGCAATTTACTCGAGAAACGATTCGTACGAAAGATATGAAATGTCAGTTTTGTTTGAATTTAGAGGAGCAACGCTCGTTTTAAATAAGCCAATTAGTACATTTTTGGAACAACAGAGAACAGTAGGGGGAATATTAATAGAAGCAAGACACACCTGAAATCATAAAAGTCAATGGTAGTTAGTAGACATAGTAGTTTATAGAAGTGAAGAAAATAAAAATAACCAAATATATTTGCAAATAAAAATAGTTAATATATAAACGAAAGTATAAATAAAACAAAATAATGAAAAAAAGAGAGAAAGAAAAAGTAGAAGAAGTAGGTAAAGTAGAAAAAATAAACGTTGGAATTGTATGTAAGTTTCGTAAACATAAGTTCCAATTCTTGTCTAGCCTGATCATAAATTCCGTTACAATTCGTGATTAAATTTTTGTAAAGTTTTGTTGGAATACAACAACAACAACATTATTATTAAAGTTTTGTTATATTGACATTTAAGGTTAGTGTAATACTTAGAACTAGGCATAGTGTCCCAAGACCTTCGAAGCTTTTGAACTTGTCTGGATTAAGTATATTTTCGAGACTCTGGTAAGCTTTCGAAGATTCATTTTATTTTTGAACACGTAGAAGTCTTCAAATTTTAAGAATGTTTATGATGAGACTAGACGCAATTAAATTCTTCTCAAGTAATCTTTATGAGATGTTACTAATATTAATATAATTGCTTATCAAATTTCGTATTTCGCTGTTAAAATCATGGAATAATTTAGTTTTGGTATTTGTTTATCGAGCTCAGTTGCGTGCCATTGGAGAGGCCTGTGACCAGCAGTGGACGGGAGTAGGCTGATGATGATGATTTATTTATTTACTGCAAATAATTAAACAATACTATATATTTATAAAATGAAACTCACGCCTGTAATCCCCGAATGGGTAGGCAGAGCAGTGTAGTACACTCCCATGTTTCACCAGTTACGTTCAAGTCACATAGAATGGTGGTGAGTCTATTGCCATACACTGGGCACAGATCCAGACTCCCAATCACTACTAGCAATTCTAAATTAGAAAAATCTAAAAGTACAAAATCCGGGATTTGAACCCAGGAGTTCGACCTGGATCAGGATTCGATTTGAACATGATCAGCTGTCGGGCTTGCAACCACTCGATCATCGAGGCAGTCAAGTCATATATTTATATATATAAAAATATTTAATACCGAAGTATTATTAACTAGATTTTAATGTGATTATTTTGATTATTAGACATTATTCAAATGTTTAATTAGATTGTAAGAATGTTAACTGAATCTGTCTTGGTCTGGAAAAAAACCTATTGAATATATCTAAGCATATCCTCAGTACCATTTTGTAATAAGAATTTACAAAATATGATAACTTCCAGTACTGGCACCGACTCACCATACGGAGTTTCTTTTTTTGTCATGTTGTACGCGGCCTTGGTAGAATTCTCGGGGACCCAGGGAGTCGGGGAGGGGAGCCCGGTGTCCATGAGGGAGCAGTCGGGGCCAGTGAAGCCGCGGTAGCAGACGCATTTGTTTGTATTCGAACAAATCTGAGAGAAGACAACGCAATACTTGAATTGTGGACTGATCAATAGCCGCGAATGGTTATCGAAAGACTGCTAAGTGACGATTCGAAAGTTAATACATATTCGTGTCGTAAATAAACAATGTTTTCTAAGCTCTCAATAATTTAAATTCCCATCTTTCTATATGTATTTTGATTGGATAAGATACATTTTAGTGGATGATAGGTTGACGTTTATTAAGTGTAGGTACTTATATACGTACGCGATAATAGAACAGACGGTTTCATGTTGAATTTATTCGACGTAGTCGAAATCTATAGTATATTTTTTTGTCTAGGCTAAAGCACGTATTACTATTATTATTATTAAATATTAAACAGACAGTTGAAAACAGAAATAATGACAATGTTACTCATTTCAGTATTTTGGGGTTTCGACTTGGGATTACTTGTATCTTAGGAGCTTCACAGGTGTTGCGCTCGGAAGTTTGGTCAAGTTAAATTGTTTTGGTCTCAGAGGTAAACATCGATTGTACTTCCCGGTATTTTTATGTCACCTATTTATTTGGCGGTAATCTATAGCTGATCAGGTTCATATTTTTAGCTGTTTCAGGAGTTACGAGCTGACTGTGTATCTGATTATTTTTTAAATTACCCACTCCGCGCAAGTGTACTGCTTAGCACTTAGTCAATACACGGGCACGCGTAAAGGTAAGGCCTTTAATGTCTGTCTAAGCAAAACTAGCATCACACATTAGTTCAATGAGAACATAATGATAACATTATGACTATAGCCGAAATGAATATGAACGATAAAGGTAGAGTTACATGGAGGAAAAAGATCAAATAATACGTTTCTAATATTAATTAAATCCTCCCTTATTTATCATTCATTTTCCCTACAGCAACACAACTACGTAGCTTCGTTATTACGATTGTGTACTCTTTCATTTAACGCCAGCAGTTTTTTAATAGGTATACAACTTTTTCCCAAATAAAAAGTGTCCTATGTCGCTTCCCAGTACTAAAATTAACTTTGTGAAAATAATTTCATAGATCCCTTGTTTCATGGAATCGTGAATCAGTAACAAACATACAAACATTCGTATTTGTGGTATTTAACGTGTTAGTGTTGCCTACTCAGTTACTCTGGTATTCCTCGGAGGTATGCGATGTGGGCTGAGCGCAGTGTGTACATTCGGCGTAAACGTGATTAGCAGTCACGACGACCGTGTTCCGCAGACCTTAAGTTAGTTACACGGCTGTGCACTAACCGTGTAGGCAGACTGTGCTCACAGTCGGCGGACTTTAAACTAGTTAACGTGGAGTTAGTGTGGTCGGCGTCGTTTACGATTGGTGCCGGTTTTGTGTAATTTTGCAGTGATACTTTTGATGATAGATAAAAGTTGTACTGTATATTGTCATTATAAAAAAAAACATTATATATTTGGTTGCACAATTGTTTATTATAACTTGCCCAAGAATAACTCCAAAAGAACGTAATCTTATCGAGTCGACCGTTAAGCCTTTAATCTAATATTAGATTATGTACTCGTAGTTCAACAAAAATCCTGTATATTTTTGAAGATATGTTGGACAAATTATTAGGAAGTTTATTTGAATATATTAATGTGGCATTTCTCTAGTGTAAAAAAACTCACCCCCTTCGCAGAACACTCGTTGTTGTGCTGGTCGGTAGGGCACTTGGTATCGTCGATAAAGGGGTAGATGGAGACGCAGGATTGGTTGACGCACACCAGGTGCTCGCCACACGGCGTGCCGTCCTGCACCAGGCCCAGCGCTCCTATCTCCGGATGCTCCGGTAGACCAGTCGTTGCTCTGGAATTGGTTTTTGTTACATTACTTGTTGTAACGATGAAAGAAAATATAGTGTGGAAATCTGCGCACCATAGTTCTCAGTAATGTTTATCTTTAAGGTTTATAATGACAAGTAGACGTGAAATCATTGTTAACTCTCTTATCATTTAATTGTTACACTCGGGTTAAGGCGAAGGTGGGTTAGGGGAGAAGGGTTAAGACGGTGGTCTGCCACGTTGCCTAAGCGCAGTTCGGCATATGTACATATAGTCAGGACACTAATTAGGATTCTTACTTGCACTCATACTCGTTCCCCTTGATGGTGATGACGGTCCTCGTGTAGTACTCGTCCATGCCGGGCACTACCGGGTTGCGGTTGCCGGACTGGCACTGCAGGGATCCGCATTTGACATTCCTGGGTAAAATAGGTTTAATATTATGATACGATTTTATTTCGTGAGATACCTTTTGGAATTCTTCGAAGGTGAAGTATCACTTACCCCATATCACATTTGACGTATTCCCCATTGCTGGCTTTGCCGCAATGCCCCGTCACGGCACCTTTAGAGTTGAACTGCTCGAAGCATTGAGTATCAGCGCCCACTGTCCCTGGTCCCCAGATCTTCTCACACTGGATTGATAAAGTCGGGCACTGGCCAGAGAAGCAGTACCCCTTGCCCGACGCACAAGATTCTCCATTCTTGCGATAAGAGTCAACCGGACAGGATCCAGAGAGACCAGTGCAGGTTTCTTCCAGGTCGCACTCGTTGGCTGACTCCCGGCAGATGATACCGCGGGGTTTCAGCTGGCAAGGAAACATGAGTTTTATAGTATTTATTTCATGCTAATGACTTGGTTGTTTACTGATAAGAAACTATATGTTTTCCATAAACCACTATAATTTTAGGACAAATTCCTATTTTTTAAATACTAAAGTTATGGACGAAATGTAGATACAAAAAACGAAAATCTGTTCAACGTAATGGTAAATGTCTCACCTGACACTTCTCACAACAAGCTCCAGACGCGCACTGGGCTTCCTTCGTGAGGCGGCAGGTGAAGGGGTCGCAGCAGGGGTTGAGGTTCTGGCACTCGGAGATGGTCCCGCAGTCGCACTCCTCGCCCTCGTCTAGCCGACCGTTGCCGCATTGACGATGAACTACCAGCTGGGAAAATTT